>PVIR01000583.1:22250-166414 GCA_004026965.1 Petromus typicus
CGCCGGAACCACTGAGCTAACTCCCCGGCCCTATAGGCTTCTTTCTTAATTCATTAAAATGCAAGATCAACTTGTAGGTCTGTCATAGGTTTCAAACTAATAGTATCTTATAAGAAGGTGATTTCTAATATGACAAACGATAGACACTGCATTGCTAACACCACACTGGCTTACTGCCTGCATTCATCATTGAAGAGAGTGCTGCAGTTGAGTTAGGATTTAGTGAAAGTAAGACAGACTTTTTCCCATCTAAGTTCATTGACCTTCTGAATTCTATCAATGGACCTTTGGGTAAGTCTCTGCCAATGAACAAATAGGATACTTGAGAATATAATTGAATGGTTGTGGCCTTGTAACTGAGTCCTTGTAACGCCCTCTACTTTGGAGGTGGAAGGTGCCTGCCACTCTCTGCAGACTAAAGACTGTTGAGGTCATTAAGAATAGCTGGAGGAGACAGAAACAGGGGGAGAAATGTTGGTGTGTGTCCTACAAGATGAGAAAGACTTGGCTGTGAGCAGAGCTGCCAGGAGGGAGGGCGGGGCCTGGTGCTTCCCACACAGAGGGCTGGCTGTTTGCGAGGTGAGTGAGTCATGTGGTGAGAAGGAGATGACATGCCAGTCAGACTGAAGAAGGAGGCGTGCTGGGAGTTACAGGGAGACGGAACTGCAGGCCTGAATGCAACTGTCAGGCTGTAGGGGACAGGGTGGGCCTGGCCCTGCTCACCAGGACGAGACGCTGCACTGTGTCCCAAGTGTGTGGATTCTCACCTTTGCTCTAGCAAATGCTCTGCGGGGGCCTGTGTGGCGTCCAGCGTGGCCATGCACACGTGTTCCTCCCACCCAACCTTCCAGGAACAAATGTCTGCAGGCCAGTTGCTCCTCGGCCACCTGTTTAGTGACTTTGATAACTAAATATTCCTAAGCAGGGAAACATTTTGTCTTTCTTAGCTGCTATGCAGGGGGTCCAGGGTGGGTGCTAAGCTTCTCTGTTTGAGCATGAGAAGTTGTTTCACGTAAGATTTAATTTCACAAAGGAAAAGTCTCCAAATGATGCTTCCCTTTCAGTTCATCACTTTTGTCCTTGTGAGGAGAGCCTGAACAACAGAGGCAAATGTTTCCCTAAAGTATTGGTGTTTTTAGCAAGCCTTGGAGCAGAGTCTGGGCTGAATGTGTGGTCAGAGCCGGGGGCCCTCCCTTCTCTCTTTACATGAGCTGGACCCTGGGCACAAACTGCACCACAGACCTGGTGGGTGGTAAGTGGTTAGACACGAATATCAGGTCAACCCGAGTGTGTGGGCCCCTCCTTCCTCTTGAATAGTGCGTGCGTGTGTGTGTGCACATACATCTGTGTAAGACTTGACTTTGTACTTTTCTTGGCCGTGCCAGAGGTGCAAGAGGAGCTGGGCAAATCTGTTCATGGAACACAGAGTTTGACAGTGCGGCAGCAGGCGCAGCTGCTGACCAGCAAGGACATGACAGGTGCACAGGTTCAGAGGGAGACAAACCTGTGACACCAAGACCTCTGTGGAGGCAGCAGCAACCTGAAGGACTGTGGCAGGGGCTCCAGGCTTGGCGGGTGTTCTGAGGGCGGAGAAGGTGCCTCCTCCTCCCCTGATGTGCAGAGAAGAGCTTGGCTCAGTAAGAGCCCTCACCAAGGCTCTGAAAACATTTACCACCCCTCAGAGGCTCCCTTCCCTTTACATCATTATTAGCATCACTCTGTTTTGTATTAAATACCTAAGAGCTATCCTCTGAGCCAGTTTTAAGGATATAACGCAGTGATATAGTTATGATATTAAATAGTATTCATCTCTAGTTTTATTAAGTTTTATGCAGCTTGTACAACTCAGATTGTACCCTCTGACTGTCACCTTCCCCTGCCCCCTCCTCCAAGCCTCTGTTTGCATGGATTGACTCTTACAGATTCTGCGTGGAAGAGGATAATGCAGCATTGGCCTTTCTTTGCCGAGCTTGTTTCACTTAGCATAGTGACCTCTAGCTCCACCTGTATGTTGCGAGTAACAGGATTTTGTTCTTTGAAGCCTAAATATTTTATTGTATACATGTCATATTTTCTTTATTATGTCCTTGTCTTAGTTATTGTATTAGTTATAATATTTTTAAAAGGTGACTTTTTTTAGCTCTTGATTTAAATTAATTTAAAGGTCTTGCATTTTCCTATTTCAAATATATTACAGAGCTATGATAGCCAAAACAATGTAATATTGGCATAAAAATAAATAACAGATCCTTGGAATAGAACAAGGAACCTGGAAATCTGTACATAGAAGGTCAACTGATGTTTGACAAAGTACGAAGCAAACTGCACAGGCCAAGGGCTGTATCTTCAATAAATGATACGGAAAAAAAATAGATATTCACATGGAAAAGCATGAAATTGGACACAGGTCTTACACCATCCATAAAAATCAACTGAAAATGATTTGAATTTAAGCTAAGACTTAAGAAAACAAAAAATTCCCTTGGTGTTTTTGACATTTGTCTTGGCAATGAATTTTTGGATGGGGTCCCAAAAGCACAGGCAACAAAAGCAATTTTTTAGAAAGTGGACTGCATTAAACTAAAAATCTTGTACTCTGTAAAGTAAATAAATGAACAGAAGCCAAATGAAAATCCTGATTAAAAGGTAGGCGAGGGGCTGGAGTAGAGGGTTTCTGAAGAAGACCGTCAAGTGGCACACACAGGTCCGGGAAAAGCTGTTTATCATCACTTAGCATCAGGGAGATGTAAATCAAAACCATAATGAGAAATTGCCTCCTGCCTCTTAGGATGGCTGTTATTAAAAACAAAAGAACAAGAACAAAAACAAAAAGTAAAGGTTGGCCAGGATGTTCAGAAGGGAGAGTATAAAATGGTGCAGTCATTGTACAAAACAGCAAGGAGTTTCCTAAAGAAAGTGGATCGTAACTGTCACATCATCTGGTCGTGCCACTTCTGAACAACAAGTACCCGCGTCTCGGCCCTGTCTTGGGCTTTAGTGTTGGGGCACAAAGAATGGAGAATGCCTGTGATGGGCCAGAGTCAGCAGCCTGACATCTGTGTGTGGACGGCAAACAAAGGTGACTGTGCTTCCACGCAGCCTCCGCGGGCATGAGGACAGGAGCCGGCTCTGGGAGCACAGGCAGCACTCCCCTCTGCGGGCATTCTCTTCGTGGTGCCGGGCGTGGGGTCCAGAGCCTGGAGCGAGTCCGCCGCTTCTCCGCTTCTCCAGAGCGACACCAGCCTCAGAGCTGTGGCTGAGGCTTGGCTGTGCGCCTGGCCGCCCCTTTGCTTCTGGCAGGAGTGTGTCACCGAGGATCTGCAAGGCTTGGTGATCTGCCCCGGGATGTGCTCATGAGTGTTTAGTGGGGGGATGAGAGCAGCAGAGAGCAGCAGCCCTCAAGGAGCCAAGCGGCGGCCCAGGTGGGGCTGGCACCACTGCGCTCTCCAGGCCGTCGCTGCTGCTCCACGACGCTGCTCTCTGCAGCTCCCAGGTCACCCCCGGCCTCTGACCCGGTGCATCGCCCGCAGAGCAGGTGATGCAAGCCCTGGGTAAGGATGAGATTCACAAGCAAGAACCCAGGGCCTGATCATTTTGTACTGTCGTTTGAACTTTGAGCATGGCCATAAATCATACTGGGTTTGCATGCCAAGGGTTTTGCTCCGGGGCCGTTTAGGGCGCGGGGAGACTGTGCACAGTGCTTCCTGAATGCATAGCCTAGTGTGCGGATAACCAGGGTCCAGGAAAATGCAGTCCACAGCCCGAAGTGTCCTGACTCAAATAGGGGTGACACCTGAGAGCGCGTGAGGAGGGGCCTCATCCCCTCAGGCTTCACCCCCATCGCTTGTCCTCTAGTGCGGGCTCAGACTCAGGACATCATGGCTGCCCTGGGAAAGTGCTGCTCAGATTTAGTGTGCTCATGGATTATCTGGGCAGCTGGGTGGGGTGCAGGTTCTGGGTCAGTGGGTCTGTTTCTAATCAGGTCGAGCGACGTCCGTACTGCTGTTCTAAGGGCCTCCCTCAGCACCAGAGGGGCTTGGGACCATTCATAGGCAGGGATGCTGGGCCACGCAGGAGGTCTGTGCTGCTCCCCAGCTTGCGTTGGGGATTCTGTGGGCCTGGGAGCAGAAGGGCCTGGAGTTGTTGTGAGTCTAAGCAGAAATGTGTCCAGGGGAAGGCGCATCTGGGGCTGAGGAAGAATGTCCCTGATGGGCTTCCTTCCATATAACCTGGCTCTGTGTTTTGTGTCTTTGCTTTAATTTAGCAGGCCTGGTTATCACTTATGCGGAGCTAGGTGTTAATCAAGCTGTGACTGTAAGTGAACTGCTGCTACAGGTACCTGAGGAGAAGACGGGCTGGGGACACAGGGATTGGGATGCATCCACAGCTCTCTGGTGGGAGCCGTGGGTCAAAGCCATCTTGCCCTTGCGCCCCTTCCTTCAGGGACGCCGAGGAGCAGGGCACCTCCCCTCTCAGGATTGGCTCTGTGCATCCTGACACGTGCATATTTTCTGTTTCAAAGAAAGAAATGTGTCTTGGCTGGACGCCTACATTTTGTTCCAGCGCATCCTTTTTACCAAAAGAGCTGTCCCTGGAGCTGCCAACAGTGTTGACTAGAAACCCATCCAACAATACTTTGGATCTAGGAGTATGTTCTGACCGCAGACGTGGCCTTCACTACCCCACAAAAACCTGGCACATGATGTTGGCATCTTTATTTTTACTCCAAAATGTAAAGCTGGTTTCTTTCTTTCTTTCATTATTTTTTCCAGCTGGGAAAACTCCTGTCAGTGGATGCAGTGTCCTTTCCAGATTCAATATTATGCAAACTTCATATTGGCGCACAGAGTAAACAAATATGTCCACGGAGCTTCTTGATGCACAGAGAGAGACAGGGCTCACCGAGCGGAGCCCAGGCCTGGGGCCGTGTGCAGCTGGGTTCCTCTCCCAGATCTGTGGCCATCTCGCTCCTTGGCACATGTGGCTGGGGTCACACAGCCTGCATAAGCACCCACCCCAATGCCTGGCTTGGAGGGCAAAGGGCAGGTGCACAGCTCCTGGGGGTGAAGGTCAGATGCAAACTGTCCCTGGCCTGACGCTCCTACTGGAGTGTCACACAGACAGATGTGGCATTCCTGTGTCTGCTGCATTTCCAGCCACAAAGGCAACTGCCAAATCTTAACCTCCTCAGCCTGGAAGGTGTGGCCCGCTCTGCACACTGTGCTCTTCTGCCGGACAGAGCGGAGCTGAGTCCTCACTCAGGACTGGCTTTGTCTCCAGGGATGCAGAGCATCTCGGGGAAACGGTGGACTGAGACTGGCACTGGCTCTGTGCAACTGCAGCCCGAGTGTGCCGTGCTGACTCCATGGTGATGACCCGTGAGGTGGTCACCTTCTGGCTCCCCTTCTGAGCCGATGAGGAAAGAGACTTAAAGAGATTAGAGTGTTTTGCGAAAGGTGAGCATTGAATGAATGGTGAGCTTAGAGTTAGGCCTGGGTCTTTCTCCTTTAAAATCTCATGCTTTCTGTTTTCCAGCATAGCACCATCCCTCCAGGCTCACCTGTATCCAGAATCCAACAAAGCAGAGCAAAGAGACAAGGACGCCCGAAGTGTCCATCTTCAAATCCTGCAGTACAGCATTTACCCCTCTGTCCTCTGCACCCACCTCTCCTACCAGGCTGGATGTTTTTCTTGTGTCTTTGGTTCCCCTTGGCTGTGGCCAGGGCTTTGGCCTTTTGGTCCAAGTGTATCTGCCTACATGCTTGGTGCTTTGGACAAATACACATGGATATATTTTCTGCTGCTCTGTGATAAGGTTAAGAGGTTCTTTTGGTCATCAGTGGTCTTGTGACTTTGCTTTGGAGAAAGCAGTGCTCAGACTGGCTTCAGTTGTGACCAAACACACTTGAGGTCTCAAAATGACTGACGACGAGTGTTTGCAGCCATGCCAGCTGAGCCACTGGGATATGAGGCATGTTCTCATTATTATTTTGGAGGCTGGATGAATTCTGAGATGTGAGGAGGAAATGGGCCTGGACCAATTTCACGTCCTGCTCGGCATCCCTCTGCATGCCACATGGTATCACCAGGCAGATGGCGGTGTTGTGGGTGTGTTTCTTTCTGGTCAAGAAAGGACTGAGTATTGCTTCATGGCCCCTTGCTGTTGACAGCTCAGGAGAGCTCCCGCCAGCTCTCACAGGGGTATCAGGTCACAGGAAGGATGACAGAGCACATACTCCGTGAGTCTGGTGGTCAGACACTCTTTGTGGCGGCTGGCACTGCACTGGATATCTGTGATCTTTAACACAGAGGATGTATTTGGTGCTTCATGTATGTTTCTGATTATTACATTGTGGAAGGTTTCAGGTCTCTGATTTTTCGAAGATTCTTTCCTGTTTAGCAGGAAAGTGGGGAAACTGACCAGTCAGAGTACTCTGACCATCACTGTGCTCACTCGGTGTTAGCTCCTGAGAGCGCACCAGATGGCGTGTCTGAAGGTCCTGAGAGGCTGGCTGACTTGCTCCCCGTGTCTTGCACCCTAGAATACACCATAGAGCTCTCACAGTAGTTACGCTGATGAACCTACTGAACAAAACTGTATCGCTGAGGTAATTAAAGCTGCACTTGACAAACTGACTCTCCTGTCACGTGGCCAAATCCCTGGTCTTCGGCATCTCTCACTCAGAGAACCATCACAGACAGTGCTGTGGATGCGGTTCACGCTCACGTCCCGCTCCTTGACAGCCTTTCAGCCATGTTTCCATGTCTGCCCCTCCATCCACACTGTGACAGTAGAGAAGACGACCCAGAGCTTCTAGTCTCAGAGTCTCTTGGGTTTGCTCACATTACAAGAGAAAGAGGCAAATGGTACCTCAGCTCCTTGGCTCCCACTCGGCCTTCCAGGCTAATAAATCCACACTACCAAAGAGTCAGACGGCCACAGACTCCTCCTCCATCAGATGATGAAGGGAAATCCCAGAGGTTAGTAGACAAGGAGCGTTCCTCGTTTTTCTGGAATGCCAGTGTATCCATGTGTGTTCTCAAGAGCTTGGGCTATCTTGGTGTGTTGGACCTGCAAAATTAGAAGTTTCGGGGGTTGACTTCTGTCGAGTGTATGAAGGTGGAGTTCTGCTGTCTGTTCAGGTGACCAAGTACAGATACTTGTCTCTAAAAAGTAATGCAGGATCACTGAGGAAAGTCACTAGGGAGAAGCACAATCACACCCGCGTTAAAAGAAGTGAAAGGAAGAGGAGAAAACCGCACCATATCGTCAGTCCTCAGCCTAAGGGATGTGTCACACGTGTCCGTGAAGCCCCCTCCCCCAGCTGTGGTTCCTCTCAGCTCTCTGGTGGAGGGGGAGATTTTTGCCTTCTTTCTTTTTATAATCAGTATTGACTTTGTGCAGGGTTTTTAAAAAATGTTTTTATTTTTATTTTTTGAGTTTCTGTGCAAATGGTGTCCAGATGGAAGGATGGCAGGGTGGGTACGAAGTCGCTGACATCTTAATATGAAAGAGTAGCCTTGCTTCATTTCTCCGTGGCCACAGAGCAGCCTCATGGTGGCTAAACAGCAGAAATGCTTATCTTTCTAGGTCTGGAGCTGGGTGAGATCTGGATGTGGCAGGGGCTTCCCCGCAGGGCTCCACTCTAACCTGTCCGGGACCCGCCTGTGTCCTCAAGTGGCCGGCCCTCCCTGTGGGCTGTCCTGTCCTGAGGAGGGCACCTCCGTCCCTGGTGCAGCCTGCAAGCACACTGTGTGGAGGCCTCTCTCCACAGCAGATCGTCCCCAGACGAAGCTGGGAGCGTCAGGCAGCGAATTCTTGCAGAATACATGGAAACTGCCATGTTAGGTGGAACTACTGGGGTGAAAAGGTAAAATGTCATTTGTTTGAGCTTTTCACTCAATTGGTCCAATGGAATCAGACTGCAGTTTTTCTTTTCTGAGAAAAATCTCTTTTGCCAAATTTTAGATCAGGGCTATGCTAATTTCTTAAAATAATTGACAACATTTTGGTCTCTTTCTCCGTTCTGTAACAGTTTGTCCAGCTCCTCGAGGGTCCCTGGAACCACTAGGACTGGATGTGTTTCAGAATTCAGGACCTTGGATGTTTGGAAAGTGTGTGGAGAGCACACAGCTGCATTAGCACGTCCAGTCCTGGGCATGTGCGCGGGGTCTGCTGGCATAATTCAGGAGAAGGCATTCACAGAGAACGGATAATGCAGAGAAGGAGGGTCATGCATGGGCTTCATGTAAATTTGGGTCAGATTTTGCTGTTAAGTGGGGTTGGTCCTATTTTGTCTTGAAATGCTTTATTTAAAATGGTGCTTGTGGAGTATTGGGGATTTTGGAGTATTATGAATTTCAAATTCATAAATTATAATTTCAAAATTGAGTCAGGAATCATTTCTGCTGAGAGTGTGGATGTTTCACACGAGTGCAGTTTCTTTAAAAGTACACGGGACGGTGCCATCACTTCCTTGGTGAAAGGCTCTGTCTAGTAAAAGTACTTTGTATCTCTTTGCATTGCCGTGTTCTTTTATGATTTCTTGAGGTACAGGTGCTTAGTTTACATATTTTATTTCTTGTTGAAGCGATATAATTATGAAGGATTCTTTTAAGCGTCAGGGTTTTTCTCTGAGCACAGCTGTGGTTCCACTGCACAGGTTGGTTATGTAGTTACCCTAGACCAACTTCCCCATCTTCTGTTCTGATCTCTTTCCAGGTTGTCCTGGAACCTCTCCTGTTGCTTTCTCAATTGTTTATTCCTGTCCTTGGATCCAGACCTTCCTGCTGGTCGTTCTAATGATTTTCCCATTGAGAAGCTCCCACTGAAACCCAAGCAGACCTCTTGGATCTGTGCTCTTCAGTCACAGCCAGGGCCAGAGTCGGATGGGAGTGCTCCATCTCTGGGAGGCGTACACCTTCAGTGAGGGCCAGCCAGGCTGGAGCAGAGAGAAGCGAATGACAACGAAGCAGAAATGAAGAAATCAGGGGGTGAAGAAGCCATGGTTCAGCAAGGGTCTTGGATTCATCCAGAAGACAGAAGGTCTCTGAGAGGGGAGAGCCTGGGCTAAGAAAGTGGGAGAGAAGGAGGTGCTGGACAGTGGCTTAAGAAGAAGATGGCGTAAAGCCACATTGGGACAGTCAATGGGCAGTGGTTTGGGGGTAGTTGTGGTTTTTTCTTTTAAATGGATTTATTGAGATGGGATTCACACAACAAAAAATAGATTATTTTAAAGTGAGCCATTCAGTAGAATTTAGTACACTGACAATGTGGTAGAATCACCAGCTCTTGTTTGCAAGCCATTTCCGTCCGACAGCAGCGGAAACACTTAGCTGCTTTAGCCTTTCCCACTTCCCCTTCCTGCCCAGCCCTCGGCAGTCGCCACCCTGAGATTTGTCTCTGTGGACTAACTTCTTCTGGATAGCTCACAGAAAGTGTATCTGTGTGATACAGACTCTAGATTTGTATTTGTACAAATACAAATACCAATACCAATACAAATAGAGTTTGTGGCCTTTTATGTTTAACTTCTGTTTAGCATATTATCCATATTCCAGCATGTTTTTCTTTCTCTTTTTAAAAGTTTTTATTATGGTAAAATATGCACAGTATGAAATTTAGTGTCTTAATTTTTAAGTGTACAGTTTGAGATATTAAATGCATTCATAATATTGTGTAATGTGCTTGCTTTGTTTTGGTTTGTTAAGAAATCCTGCTTTGTCTTAATGTTGCCTCATTTTGGAGGGTGGTACAGTTGTTTTGCAGTTTTCTTTCTTCTCTGTGGTCTGCATTTTCTGATTTCCTTGCTGCAATTTTGTATAGATTATAAACCTTTTAAAATTCTATTACCTTAGAAGCAGAAGGCCCAGGTTCAATACCCTGTACTGAAATAAAGCCCCCCAAAAACCCAAACCAAAACAAAACCAAATTCTATGAATTGTTACAGTAAGGAAAATAAAACCTTGTCATACATAATCTCTTATCCTGTCAATTTTCTACTAACTGCTTCCTAAATAAAAGAAATACCTGTATTTACTTCCTTTTTCTAATTCTCTTTTACCTTGTGACCCCCAAATCCATTCTGGGGTTGTGTTGATCAATTTACTTTTCACTATTTTTTTTAACCTATAAAGTGATTTTTACTTTGTGTGTTTTCTGCTGGAAGTTTCAGTGATGATGTTTGCCTTCTATTTTGTGGTCACATTTGGAGCAGTAATTTAGTGCCACATTTTAGGGAAAACTCATTCTGCATTTACCAAGAAGGAGAAGGAAGAGGAAGACTCATCCAAGGGAGAGAGGATCTGGGCAAGTAGTGGCCATGCTCGGCCCCTGTGAGGCTCGTGCATGTCCTCCAGGACTCGGGGGAGTGCCTTTCTGCTTTCTCTCATCTCCCTTGTGTTAGCTCACTTGGCATCGCTAGGCAATGTCCTAGACCACAGCAAGACTCCAGTACAATGATGGTGGATGTGCCTATCGGACCTGCGCCCAAATCAGCACCAAGGCCAGCCACTCCCAGACTGGCCTCCTACACCTCCAGCGAGAGGCAGAGGTGTCTCAGTAGCTCCCCTCTCCTGGGATTCCTTCCTACAACACCCAGAAGGCCTTCCAAGGCTGCGCTGGTCTTGAATGTTTGGCTTGTGATGTAGTTTATAAAGGAGTCCGGGACTCTTAAGCAGAGCCAACCCAGAGCCCAGGCGCCTTCCCATGATGCTCTCTGAGTGTGGCCATGTTAACGAACTTCTCATTCAGACTCTGGGCTCTCTACGCACACAGTGACATTTGAATGTTCTGTAAGGAAAGGGCTTGAGCCACAGGATAAAATCTTTGAGTTTATATTTGGCTTGCAATATGCTAGTGTTCAAGTTGTATTCAAGAGTATAGGAAGACCTGTGGGCTTGGATCCACTGGAACTGAATTACCAGTTGGAGCTCTTGCTACACTCTGTATAAGTTGTGTGTGTGTGTGTGTGTATGTGTATGTGTTTCATTGACTCACCAGTCCTACTTAACTAGAGTGGTGATGGTGGCTCACCTCAGAGCAGTACACTTTTAAACGTGGCCCATGGCAGAACAGCAGCATGGCTGGGGAGCATGTTTGAAATGCAGACTCTCAGGTCCTCTTTCACACCTGTTGGATCGGGCGGAGCCTGGGGCTCAGCAGTCTGCTCCAACACATCCTCTGAGGGATTCTCTGGCACAATGAAAGTGAGAAGCACTGTTTTTGAGATTATCCGTCTACTCTTCTCAATCTGCATGGAAGGTGCTAAGTCCCCCTTGCGTGGGGGTGGGTGGGCTCAGACGGAGGACTGGAACCCCGGCTCTCCACAGCCCCTACACAGTCAGGCACAGAGGCCGTGTTTAGTAAGTTAGTTTGCGCTTCTCTGGCTTCTGCTCCTTCTGAGGCAGCCAGGTATAATCAGCGAGGGGTGAGCTGATAGCTGGCAGTGCTCAATGTTCTCTTCTCAACTCAAACAGCCTGCAGAGAGATCCCAGGCACTTTAGTTAGCTCACTGTGTGTCGATGAGCCAGTCAAGGTAGCCACTGGCCTCAGTTTCCCCCTTGTTATACCGAGATCATGAAAAACGCTTGCCCGGCCTCTGTTGGACTCTGTGCAGGCCTGAGTCTGAAAAGCTGTGTGACAGACAGGCTGTGACACACAGGCTTCCGCCGTGGGCTGTCAGCGGCCATCTGGCAATTAGCAGTCTCTGAGGCAGCTAATCCCACTCTGAGCTGGATTAAAGCTGAAGTTTAAAACATGGCGATAGGCAGGTGATTTCTGTTTGAGTCCTTGGGTCCTGCTGTCCCTGCAGCCTGATGATGGAGGACAGAAAAGCTGATTTCCTCCCTTATCTATCTCGGGAGACTCAGAGGAGCCAGATCAGCTTTCTGGAGGGGCCTGCTGAGCTGGGTGATCTGCTCAGCCGCAGAGGTGCCAGGCGAGTTCCTGGAGCCTATGCGTGCAAGGTGGGCATAGCTGGGCTGGCTGCAGGTGAGCAGAGGGAGCCACATGCTGTGTCCAGCCCTACACTGCCAGAAGCAGGTACCTGGGGGACCTGGACACAGAGGGCGAGATCGTTTTGGAGCATGACTCCTGCCTGCCATAAGGGCTTTGGGGTGGTGGCTGACAAGCTCCTCAGCTCCTCCGGGGTGTCCTCTCATTAGGCAACATGGTCAGAAACCAAGCCCATGTGCTTGCTCATAGCCTGAGGAGATAATTAACTTATCTCCACAGAGGGCCTCCATTCCATTCCTAGCATGATCTGAATGAGAAGCCTGAACTCGGAAATGCTCCAGGGGTGGGGAGGTATTTGCAGTGGCTGGCTGCGGAGCCATTTGTTCAGAAATTGGGCAAGTAATCAAACAAATGTCTCTTTGCCTAATTGTTGATAAAAATCAGCTACTATGGCAGATCCAGGGACTCACTCCCGAGACACACATCACTTAAGATGTGCATGTGTCTGAATACGTTAGGTGATCTAGAAACCCTTCACATCACTTGTGTTTACCAGAAAACAGGGCCCAGTGTGAATTTTAGATAGAGCTGAGCCTAGGGAGCCCACGCTTCCTGCCTGGCTTGTTAGGACTACAGGAACCAGCTTTCATAGATACTGCCTCCAGCTCTTACTAAGCACCTACTGTGTGCACTGGGGTGCTAGGTGCTGGGTACCAAAGAAGAGAGATTCTTCACCTTTTTGGAACTTACTGATAATCCTAGCTGAAAAGTTTTATGTTTCCTTGAATCCCAAGTCATGCGTTTATCCCGTGCGGAGCCATGATGTCCACCTGCTGGCGAAGTCGCAATGGGCCAGAGAACAACAGCCAGTGCTCTGGAGCACAACGTCCTGTCAGGCCCAGCGCTCCACGCCTCTGCTGCTGCTCAGGATGACTCATGAAGAGCTCGCTGCTCTTCCCCCTGTTTCACACGAGAAAACTGGTGTGAGGGGCGCAGCAGCTGTGACATGAGGCAAGAAGGGCTTGAAGGTGCACAGAGCTGGGTGGACCATGGCTTTGTGCTTGTGCAGGGCCGGAGACAGGCTTTCCAGCTGCCCCGTGCCCCTGCCCCCTCTTGCCACTTGCGCCGCTGCCCTATGCCTGTGTCCTGAGCAGTGCTGGCCTCTTGCTGTCAGCTCGAGCGCGCCATGCCGGTGTGTCTGCTCCTGAAGATCTGCTGGAGATGTCCGTGTCGATCTCCTCTCTTATTTGAGTCTTTGGTTCATACCCGCTCTTTACAAGGCCGTCTTGGCTATCTTTTCTAATCTAACACAGGGCTCCTTTACTTTGGACCTCTCATCCCACTCTGCTTTCCTAGAATATTCCATGCTCCTAAATTAATTTTCCTGTAATTTTTCTCTTCTTTGTCTGATTATTTTACTAGCTGGTAAGAGGATAAGTGTCCTTGGATCTTGGCAGAACATGAGACACTTCGTTTTTGGGGATGTGTGTGTATGTGTGTATGTGTGTGTGTATATGTGTGTGTGTGTTTGTGTGTGTGTGTGTGTGTGTGTGTGTGTGTGTGTGTGTGTGTGTGTGTGTGATGCTGGACACTGACCCCAGGGCTTGACACATGCTGGACTACCCTATTGCTGAGCTCTACCCTAGGTCTTGAGTTATTTTGATATTGACCTTTCCAACAAGTTTGTCCAGTTTTGGACAATGATGTGGAAGCTCAGGGAGCTGAAGTGACTTATCCACTCACTCACCTGGTCTCTGGCGCAGGTGGAGCCTCACTGTGCACTGGCCTCCTGTCTAACAGTCTTTTACTTATGGCAAGAAGGACTCTCCCCTGTGACACCTGAAAATATCGTTTTGTTAGAGTCTTAATAATTCTGAAGTCACTAAAGAAACCAATAACACGGAGTTAAGTTTCTTGTGTATTCTTTTCTTACCTTCTTTCCCCACAGTGTCATACCAGGAGGATAAATAAGATAGTGTTGGTTCAAGAGAAGTGGAATCGCTAAAGATTTCCATTGGCTCATGCACTTTTCTTATTCCACAGTTTCAAGTTGGCTACAAAACTACCTAATAAATCCTGATGCATAAATAAGAAGTTTGAGCAAAAGAAGAAAGGAGAAAACTTGCCAGACACATGACATACTCTAGAAGTGAAACCAAAAATTCAGACTTTGAAGACCTATCACAGTCACTTGGACCCATTTGGGCTCTAAGTTTTATAACAGGTGCTATCAAAAGAAAAATAGCTTTGTTACTATACAACCAAATTATCTTCCATAAAAACGGAAGAATTATTTTGGAGAAAAACAGCCATTTCATTTTATAACTTGGAGGTTAATTTTTCTTGAAAGGAAAGCATCTGGTACAGTATTTTTTTCAACTTTCTTTTAAACCTATGACCTTTTTGATGGCAATAAAAACTATACCCTTCCACTGAAAATTATCGATGCACAGAAAATGTACTCTGTGTTCTATATACTCTCATTAACTGGGACTGTTTTGTTGATCTTTACTTGCTTTTAGTTAGGATGAGGATTGTTTTATTTTCCAAGCACAAAATGAAGCCCCCCAATTCCACAGGGACCCTGACATGTCTCCCAAAGAGCCTGGTGCCCCTTCTCCTGGGCAACCATCACAGTAATAATTGACCTGGGCAAGAATCATCAACAAATGCTGAGATTATTGGGACAAAATTTGATAGTCAACTGGATATTTGTTTTCTCTCAAAATACTGGTAATCACTAATTAAAAAAGAGAAAAAGAGCAATTTTTGAACATTGTTACTTTAACAAAGTGATCAAAGTTCTCTCCATTTCCAAGATGAGCTGCTGTGCCCCTTCTGATGTTAGGAACCGAGGAAGACACAGCCCTGGGGTTATTATCCTGTAACTGCAGCCAGAATTTCAAGGAGGCAGCAGACAGAATCATCGTTCTACATAAGAACTGAGTCATTCACTGTCATAGTGTGAAGGCAATGTGTACCAGAAACTAAATGTGTACCAGACTGATACAGCAGTCAGGACGGAAGGCAACGGGAAGGGGAGATGACTGAGTGAAAGACGTGGCCTTGGCTTGGATCCTGTATGAGAATTATTTGGTTTGTTTGTTTGTTTTCTTTAGTTCTTTACTTTTTTTCACATCAGGGATATTATTGGGACAATTGGTCATATTTGTGTAATTCTTATACATGAGATGATATCAAATATTATTTTCCTCATTTGATCATTTTATTCCAGTGATGTAACAGAATGCTTAAGTAAGTGAGCATCGGTATATTTGCAGTTTACTCCCTAATGATCAATTTATACACATTTGAGGCAGAGAAGAAGAGAAAAGAGCATGTGATAAAGCGTTAACAGCTGTGGAGACTAGAAGGGTAACTGCTTTTTTCTCTATTCCTCTTGAAAGTTTTCTGAAAAGTTTAAATCACTTAAAAATACACAGTTACAACCATCCACCACAGAAATGTTATATCTAATTAGCTGCTTTAAGGGGTCCGTGGTTCAGGGGCGGCAACTCCACCTACGGGTGGGAGGGACGTCTGTACCCTTGAGAGAGGAAATGCCAGTCAGACATCAGGCAACATTTTCACCGAGCGTATTTGACATTTCCAGGGCATTTTCTCTTTAATTGACTAATTTTGTAAAGATATCCTACATCACTAGGAAGTCTCGACCCCAAATTTTATTAGGTTAGAATTCCTTGCTGGCATCGAGGCAGCACTGACACCCCGGGGAGGACTGGAGTGCTTCTCCCCTTAAGGTATCCCCCTTAATTATCAGCATCTTCCACCGGCCTTTATGACTGTTATTTACATCTCACAGGGAGGATTTTCACAGGCATCTTTCTGCTGTCTTCCCTCACCTCTTTGTGATATATTTTCTTTTGCTCTGCTTTTTTGTCTAAGTTTTTGTATTTTATTTTATGCCGACAGTTTTATAAGAAATGGTTTTAATAGGCACGTGCTGTAAAATGGAAATATTTTACTAGGATATTACATAAAATACACAGGAGAAACTAGGGTGTAAATTATATTTTTATTGTAAGATTTTACTGCAAATAAGTTCACATATACAATCTTTTATTTATGATAAGAGCAAATTCTTTTTTTACTTATCGCTGTGTTTGAATTCGGTGCTTTAGCGAGGAAGCTTTGTGCAGCTGCATAAAAGAAGGTTCTCTTTTGATGAGAAAGGAATCTCTTATTTAGGGAGCATTGTTTTTCTTGTTGACTTACAAAAGTCGGGAGAGGAGGAGTCCACGGAGCTGGCGGGTGGGAGAGGGTTAGCTTCAGATTGCACAAGGCTGTGCTCATCCCTTGGACTTGGAAAGCAGTGTGCGAAGCCAACGCCCAGCGTGGCTCCCAGGCCAGACTGGCCCAGTGGAGCCTGTCTCCCCAGCCAACCTACCCTCTCCTGCCTACACCTTCCTTTTCACTTGGAGAAAATCCAGTCATAGGCTGTGATCTCCAAGGAGCAAAGTTTCCTTTCTCATAGACTAAAATGAGATTAAGGCACTGTATAGGGACCTTATCTATTTGATTCATTCATTCATATTCGTTCATTCCTTCTGTGATTTGCACAGGCTAGGCAAATGCTCTACAACTGAGCAATATCCTATCTACTTTTTTAAGTACGAAGGCAGAGCTTGGTGGGTCCCTCCCCAGAGACCCAGAAAGGTCATCCACAGAGTAACACTTCTCTCCCAAGGTGATTAGGAATGACCCCAAGTTTCCTGCTTAGCAATATTCTTTGCTTCAAAATCATGGTGTCTTAGTTTTCACATGTTCATTTAACATATGAAGAATGCTACCTTTTGGGTCCTGAGGAACTGGGCGCAGGTGTGTCCCTGTTTTGTTCTGAAACCACACAGGTCCTCAGAGCCATTTAGTAAGACAGTAATTATGGTTCCAGTTCTGCCTAGACTGACTCAGCTCTGTTGGAAGTGGGTTCTGCATCTGAGCCCACCCCATTCTGAACTAACAAGCCCCAAGTTGTGTGGACAATTGAGGAGATCCCCCCTCATCAGCCGCCCCTAGGCAGAAAGCAAGAGCAGCACCCCTCACTTCTGTGCTGCTTGGCCTTGCACTTGATTGGGAATGTAAAATGAAGCAAATTGTACAGCTTATCTCTCTTTCTTGCTGACTTGCAATTTTGACTTTGCTTAATAGGAAATTAACTGAAATGTAGTTCTGCCCCTTGAGAGCAGGTATCCTTAATTTTGACAGGCAATGAAAAATGTGTACCAGAAACTAAAACTCTGCAAACAAGACTCTTTCATTTAATGGTTTATCCATAAACATTTATCGAGTCCCTTTCTAGCTCTATACATTCGCGAGGAATCTCCGCCTCCTCTTGATATCCCATTTCTTTTAAAGGCTGCATCAGTTTTTTCCTGTTTTTCAGGTGGAATTAAACAACAGAAACTTCTGAAGTGCCAGATTTGAGGGAGAGATTGTCAAGAAAACCAGTGGTTGAATTCACTAGAGTTTTAGTTTTCCTTTTTGCTATTGAACAACTGCCTTTTTACATTTTTCATTTCCTCTTCTTCCATTTCCCTTCTCTTTCTTTACATCTCCTGCATTCTCTTCTCACGTGGTTCTTTGCGTACTGCAGAGGGCTTGTTCTGAGAGATGACTGGAATCGATTTCCATGGCATGGTATTGAAAAGTTATAGTCTTTGGTGATTTTTCACACAGAATTAAAATTTTGTCTAAGTTTTACTACATTTGCCAATTTAAGCCCAAAGGAGCATGATATTTCTTCTTCTTTTCTGCTTACCATTGATCTACACATAATCCAGTAACTTGAAGCCAGGACCTCGGGCTTCTTGACCCTCTAGCCAGTGCTCTGGGAGCTCCGGTGCTGTACAGTGCTGCACTCACCTCTCGTGAGAAAACTTGATATGCAGTTTACATACACTGTGCTGGGGAGCATCTGTGGCCTAATTGCCACAACTCTTTGTCTCTGAAAAGTCGTCACCAGAGTCCTTCTCGTCTTTGTCAAATATGCATATATTGTTGCACTTAGGCAGTGAGCAGTGTGTAGATACATTTTGATGAGCACGTTTTCAGTACATAATATTTCCTCTCCTCGTCTGGAATTGGTACCTGTACATCACACATCTTGCCTAAAAATTATCCTTTTCTTTTTATCCTTTTCTCTTCTCACTCCCTTCATCTCTTGAAGTGCTTCCCATTTGAGAAAGATCTGCCTCATTGCTTCCTGTTATTTATCTTTTCTTTTGTACTTTATTTATAATTTAGATTTTTCATGTAGGAAAAATCATGTAATATTTAAGCTCATGTGTCTGATTTATTTTACCTAATATTGTGGTCTCAAGGGACATCCATCTTTGTGAAAACAGCCGAAGTTTATCTTCATGGCAGAGTAGTACTCTATTTTACGTAAACATCACATTTTGTTTATCCCTTCATCTGTTGATGGCCACAGTGGACAGATGTAGCTGTTAAGAATGGTGTTGCTGTCAGTGAGGGTAGGTGTGGATTGCTGTATTATGATGTTGTTAGCTCTTTAGGGAAGATGTCTAAAGGAATAGCTAGGTCAGATGGGATTTCTAGTGTAAATTTTTAAAATAAATCAGAATCTCTTTAATGATTTAATTTTTATATTCTAAGTTTTCCTTTAGTTTTTGTCTGTTTAAAACACTTAGTGCCATGTAATTCTACTTTTTTCCTGCAATTACTGAAAACCTATTATGTGTCAGCTGCCGTGGAAAAGTGAAGGTGGCAGGTGGCAGCTATACAGCTGCAGTCATGTACACAAAGTTTTTATTCTTGCCTTACCCACTTCCTTGCTTGTCCTGGCTCAAGTTTCTTAACTTCTCTCATCCTCAGTTTCCTCATCTGTTACACCGAGAATAGTAACAACACATTTTCTTAGAGCTTTTGTGAGATACAGAGTTCAGGTACACAACAGCCAGGAGGAGAGTACATACTAAGTACTAAGGGTCACTGCTGAGTGAGGTGCTCATGCGATCGGCTCTCACGATGTGCCGATGACATCACGGAGTTTAATGCTGCTATAAGAAGTGGCAGAAGTTATGACAAGTGTCTCACAGGCTTCATTGGAGGCATGGAGAAGAGCACTGTTGACTTCATGTTGGGATGGAGGTGTGAGAAAGAGAGAAAATGTTTACAGAGAGCAGAGAGAAGCTCAGTTTTAAAGGCTATCTGGCACTTATCACACTAGTTCTAAGGTTGTACAAGCAAAGGCCAGCTTATGATTTCACGGTTTGTGAAAAACAAAGGGTCTTACCAAGTGGAGACGAAGAAAGGACTTTCAAGGTAGATGTACCCACACAAGCATTTTAGTTAAAGAACGGTGGGTACTTAATTTGTTTAGTTCAGGGCTGCAGAAGCCTCCAGATGTGGAGGTGCAGGTGGAGAAAGGGCCCAAAGCCATCAGGCTCTGTAATGACTTGGAAACGTACTGTGTAGGTGGTGCGTGTCCAGGTAGGGGTGGTCACACTTTCAAGGTCCTCTGCAGAATGGACCTGGGATGGGGCAGGACGAAGCCAGAGGCAGGGACAAGAATCTCGCAGTCATCCAGATCACAGAGGCCTGAGCTCACTGTGTATAATGCTCTACCAATTCTACCATGTTAAGATCACCTATGATATAATATAACCCGCCTCTTGTTCATGGACACAAAACTTTAAACTTCTACTGACCTAAGTATTGCTGTGATTCACAGCTTTAGACACAGAAATCTTCTTTAGGATAAAGGACACGATCATCTGCTTGACTCTGGATCGTTGGTTTCCAGTGGGGTTTTCATATTCTATTTTACCAGGGTACATATATGTCCTTGGTTTTATGACACTGGTGATAACATGGGACTGTCATTCTTTCCTTGTACTAGAGGGCACAAGACTGTTGTTTTAATTTGCCTTTCCTTGATATCTAGAGAAATAAAAAGGTCTCCTCACTAGTGAGTTGCGTGTCCTGTCCTTTGCCCATTTGATAAGCAGTTGTATTAAATCCTTTTCTGGCTGGGCTGTCTTCTGGCAACTGTCCACACACACATTCTCCCACAGGCTCTCTTTCTAATTTCTTTTCTCTTTGATATATGGAAACCAAATTCTTTTTCTAACTCAATATTACAATAGACATAACAATTCTAATTGCTCCATTGATTCACGGCCACTGCAGTTGTGAGCACAGTAAGAGAACAGAGCTTGGTCATGAAATGTTGCTTCGGAAGGCTGGCTTCACACTTCCTGGGCATCTGATAGGGTGTACACATTTTAGGCATCCTGAACTGGTTGCTGATTTGTAAATTGGGAACAGCGATCTATAAGAGTTTCAACAGGGAATTGTGTTTCGCCATCAGGAATCTAATTACAGTAGCTTAAAAAAGTAGTATTCTATTTGTTATGTTAAACAATTTGGCAGTGAACAGCCCAGACTGTTCTATGACACCTTCCCCTTCCTTGTGGTGTTGTAGATTAGGGCTAAATTGAGGCTAAGTGACAACTGTCCACAGTTACTGGCAGCTTTACCCTGGGCTTTGGGGAGAGATCAGGGTTGGACGGTGTGAAGTTGAAACTATGCACTTACTCATCCAACAGATATTTGCTAATTACTCATTGCATATAGATTTGTGAGATTTTTCTCTTCTTGGAAATGTCACAGCCTACCAAGAAGATCCTGGCTGCTAAATCCAAGTCTTAAATCACAGCAAGTTATTATCTCTTCCTTTGGGAAGACCTAGATATGGATGATCTGAATTTTGAGATGTCTCTATAGCCTTCTGCCTACTTGTCCAAGATTTTTTATAATAAACTGTCACTGCAGAAAAGGAATCCCTGGAGACTATCCAAAATCAGATTCATAAATAAACTCCTAGAGTTATCCCCAAAAGGACCCCCATCCTTATGGCCACATGAAGTTGGTAGGATGCATGTTTCCTGGACACACATGCTCCAGTGTGGCGCTGACAGATCCGCCTTGTGATTCTGTGGTTACATGGATGACACCGATGCTCTAACGCATCATGAGACTGTGTCACCGACGATCTCAGCGCTCTGGCCACAGACAGAACATAGAGTCCTCTCTTTCCCTCCAGAGCTTATTATTATTATCAGGAGAATCACCATAATTTAACTTCTGACAAATGTATTCATTACAAATAAAATTTTTGTTCAGCTCTTGTAGTTCATGCCTGAAGGCAAATATATTAGAATTAACGAGGATTTTTGCTGATGAGAAGAAAAATAGCTGAAGGGTGATTGGACCTCAGAGCTTTCATGGGTCTGAGACTTTTTCATTAGGTCTGACAAGGGTAGAACTGGCTTCCTTTTTCTGTGTGTCATGGTTTGAGAATGTTCTTTTTGCTGCATGAAGCTAACTTTTCTTTCACAATGATACAGTCTAATAACTATGAGCATGTGAACAGTTCCACTGAGTGGAGAGTCTGTGCATAGGGAGGATGGCAATGTAAGCTTTGTTATCAGGATAAAGAAGGACTTTGGTTACTTTATTGAAATGTTGGTGTGATTTGATTCCAGCTTTCCTTCTCATACTCAGGAGGCTGCAGGATTTACAAAGAGAAGCCCTCTCAGGACAAGCCAGGAGGCAACTCTGAAAGAAGGGCTGAGAGGCCCTGAAGACAACCACGATGAGGCTGGTAATACAGAGAATGTGGGTGTGCACCCAGTTTACTGGTTCAGAAGTCCATGGGTGTGTACTGGCATACACCAGAACGGGGCTCTGGGTTGAGTGTGGAAGCCTTCAGGACCTTGTAAGTTTGGGCAGTCTTATTAATGTGGTCAGGAAGCATTTTCACAGTAAAACTAGGCATTCGTTTTTGATACCCCAAGGCCATGAAATCACAGAAACCACGGAGAGGAGTTGAGATATAAATTCTAGCATCTCTCTCTCCATTCTGTGCTCATTCCATGCACGCGAAGAGGAAGCGCCCAATGAGGATGTAGCTCAAGATGTGGAACCTGGTAGACCAGAGGACTGCAGACACCTGGGTGAACCTAACTGCCTCTCCCACCTGTGTCCCTGTTCAACACTCCTGATACCTAATGCGCTTGGACTTTTTCTGTATTAACCAGATCTCTAACTCTCAGACACCAGGTGGATCCGGACCCCACAATTCAATTCTGACACTATCCTGAGCTGACATAGAGCCCATAGGTTAGGAGTTTAGTTCCATGAGCTGGACCTGCTGGAACCAGCTCTGACTGACTTTGGCATTTGTGACTAACTGATCAAAAAATGGAGATCTCATGGCTCTCAGGTTTGAGACTTTATCAGGAGACTCAAAAACTCAGGGCAATGCGTTACGCAAATTCACTCATTTGCCACAGAGCTTGTTCTGATGGGCATCAGAGAACAGGCTACTGAGGAGGAGCACGGACAGGTCTACAAGGTCCCTGAGTGCAGGGTTCTGCCGGCTGGAGCCACGATCCCAGACGAGGACACATTTTTCAGTTGAGCCACACCATCTAGGGGTGTTTGGGAAGGTTTCATTATCTTAGCACGATTGGTTAAATTACTGATTGTTGCTGATCGGAATTCAATTCCCAGACCAGTTCCTCTCTCCTCTGAAGCTGGAGATTAGAAAGCTCCAAGCTTCTGATCAGGGCCTGGCCTTTCAGCTGGCCAGTTGCCTGCCATCCTGAAGCTCTCCGGGGAACCCCAGCCATCAGTACTGACCAGCATACACAGGTCACATACCACTCAGGAGGCTTCCAGGGATCTAGGATCTCTGTACTCTGAGCTGGAGTCAAACATGATCTGCTTATGTTTTATTGTGTCTCAAAATCTTTGGTCAAGGAACCCGGTTACGTGGGGCTGAAGGGCCGTGTCACATGAGGAAGACAAGGTCACAGGCTGGATCTCAGTCCAGGATAGAACGCACACCCTGGTTCTACTGCTAGTGCCACTGTGAAGGGCACCAGGGACCAAGGTTTCCTTCCTTTGTCCCATTCTCTTTTTAAAAAAAATTTCTTCTCCTTCATCTTGTCTCTCTGCCCCTCTCCCCTGTCTTTTTTTTTTTTTTTTTTTGAGACAAGGTCTCGCTTTGTGGTTCAGGCCGGACCTGAGCTCAGCCTCCAACTCACATCACAGCAATCCTCCTGCCTCTGCCTCCCGAGTGCTGGGATGACAGGCGTGAGCCACCACGCCCGGCACTGTGGTATGTGGTACTGGTTGCTGCTGTGTGTGAGTCTCCACGGCCAGTATTTTATGTGGTTACTGGGGATCGAACCCGGGCCCTTGCGCTTGCAAGACAGGCGCCGGAACCACTGAGGTATATCCCCGGCCCCAACCCTGTCTTGTTCTTAACGTGTTGTATAATTGGTATCAGCATCTACCACGAGCCGAGCGTTTTTGGGGTGATGTGATGGATCTATCAGTGAGACTGCTCACACCATCGAGGACCTGCCAGTGTTCTAGGAAGTGGCAGTTAAGCAACTGTACATAATACACTGTGGAAAGTGATAGTTAGAAATTTGTAAAAGTACTGTGGGAACACAGAGGAATGAGCAATTAGTTATGCCAGGAGGTTCAGGTGAGTTGTCACAGGAGATGTAACATTTTTCCTTGTTTGCGAAAGATGAGAAACAAGCTATAGAGTGGAGATAAAGGAAGGATATTCTAGGCCAAGGATAAAACAAACAAAGACTTTCAGTTATGGATGTTTATTCAGGAGATAGTGAACTGAGTTTTATGGTGATAGCATAAGGTGTCTGACCAGAGACAATCATAACAGTCAGTATTAATCAAGCATTTATTATTTGCCAAGAACTTTTAAGCTCTTTATGCATATTAATTTATTTAATCCTTAAAACAATGTTATGGGTAGTAACTAATATTATCTCCATTTTACAGAGGAAGACATAGAGGCTTTAAGATGTTAAGAGGAATTTTCCTAAGGCTGTAACTTGCTATGGCCTAGAGCCAGGATTAGGAAGAAAAAGGCTGAATATGATTGACTAGAAAGACAAAGAGGATAAAATTTAATATCTCAAGCCATGGGCTTACTCATAATCTCTGTCCCTCCCAGAATCCTCCAATGTGAGGAGTACAACATTATCCATTTGGGCCCAAGAAAAATGTTCTTAAATGTTGTATTTGCTTTTGTCTAATTTTAAAGGGTTATTTTACAAAGGTTCTATTGTGCACCTATTGTGTTATTAAACTTGAGCACACATATATACATAGGATGACAGGGGAATGGGAAAAATGAGAGTCAAGATGTGTTTGTACTGACACAAACCCTCAAAGTTGAATGTGACCATAGTGTATATATAAAGTGTACCAATAAAATTGATTTTAAAAATCTCTAAATAATGCAGCACATGTAGTTCAGGAATTTGTACTAGGACAATTTTACTGGAAGAATTACCATCTAAACAGATTTAATGATTAATATTCTAGGTCAAGGATATTTAAGTGTGGGTCCCTGACCAACATCAGAATCACCAGAAAACTGATTAAAGAAAATGTGAATTCTTAGGCCTCAGCACATATACTGGCCCAAATACTGCAGCATTGGGGCTCAGCTCTCCACGTATTAACAAACCAGGCATGACCCCAAGACAGCTCAACTTTTAAGGTAAAAAAGTGACATGATTACTTTGAATTACCCCCAAACCATTCCAGTACAGCTGTAAGAAGACATATTAGAAATTGGGAGGTCCTTTGAAAAGACATCAAAGTGGCCATTGCTGGAGCCAAATGGCGTCACAGTGATGGGGAGAGAGCACGTGAGCGGGAATCATGATGTAAGATGGGAGGAATCTTGGTTGAATGGCACTATTTAGTTTGCAGTGGATAAAAGTTATCTGAGATGGGTAAAAAGCAAAAATTAAGCTTGTAATCTCAGAACAGAGCTGGATTTGTGTTAAGATTTGTCCCCCAAAGATTCATTGCCAGAAGCTTGGCCCTCAGTGCAACAGTACTAAAAAGTCGGGGAAGGTTTAAGAGGTGTGGTGCTTATTGCCAGGTAACTAAGCTGTGGGTCTCTCTGTGATGGGATCTCCAGGGATGGAGAGTGGTCGTTATACCGCGGGCCCCTGCCTGTGTCTGTGGCTCCCCAATGCCCACTCTGCTGCATTATATTGGTCAAACAAATTAAGAAGACCAGTTCAAATCAGAGGAGAAGAATATTGGACTCCATCTCTCAAGAGAAGAATTCTCACAGGAATTATGACCATCTGTCATCTATCACAAGCCACCACTGGCCACCAGCTACTTACATATCCCTCACATGGAAATGGATTTAACCACCTCCTGAGACCCTCAGATACTCATTCTGTTGTAGCATCAGGCTGATGCACAGGCCCAAGATCCTGTTAGATAAGTCCATTCAGGACCGTCCTTTGGTTCTTTGACGGTGGGTCTTTTTTTTTTTTTAATCTTTATTGGTACACTCTATATACACATCATGGTGACCTTCAACATTGGAGTTTGTACCAGGATATGATATGACATGACTTAATTTCTTGAGCTGAAGCTATGGGCAATAGAGAGACAAGGTGCCATCCCCTTGCACAGGGTGATCCAGGGAGGGGCAAGCATAACTGGCATTCCTGTTTACTAAGGGACCAACAAAGGCACTTGCCGGTCACTGGACCCATATCCAGCTAGCTCTGAAATACAGTGGGGAACTTTTTCCTCTTTTTGATGAGAGGACGAGTCTCCATGGCTCCTGTTTCATCGCTTGTAGCCTGAGTCATCTACATAAACATCGGTAATATCTGCAGCTGAGTCATTTCTCACGCTGCTTCCTCCCCAAGAGAGTGTGAACACGAAGGCCTCTTCATGGTGCACTCTCTCAAATTCTCTAATGAAACCGTGACTCTCGTCTGAGCTAATTCCACTAAGTAATAACCACACTCACAATCATCTTCCATGTAAGCTCCCTTCTGGCTTTTGACACAGGATGCCATGGGATATGACCTTCAGTGTTCTTGTAGATTCTTTTTTTTAAAATTGAAATCTTTATTGGTACATTGCATATACACATCATGATTGCACTCAACAATGAGAATTTGTACCAGTATAGGACACAACTTAATTCTCATTTTCCCATAACCCACCCTACTACCCCCACCCCCTATATACATAAACTTTGTTTCCTTTCTTTTTTGTTATAATCTCATTATTTTTCCCCCTTCACCCTATTTCGCTTTGAGTATTTTCTATTTCATAATATATAACATACAATTCTAGGACTCACTTACATCTTTATTTTCTTATACCAGAGAAAAGATGTGATATTAACCTGTGACCTATTTATTTCACTTATGAGGATATCCTCAAGGTATGTCCATTTAAGTATAAATGATTCAAACTTATCATTTTTATGTCAGAGTAATAGTAATAATCCATTGTGTAGAAGAACCACAGCTTTCTTATCCAGTCTCTAGTTTCTTGTAGATTATTAAAAGCCCCCTTTCCTACCATCTACTGAGAGTATCTTGAAGAATTACCAAAGCTCTACCAAGAACACAGTTTAATCTTTTTAAAGTTCAACAAAATCTCACAGAAATGCCCTTAATCTCTTTACCCTTATTCAGTTTCTTACATTTGAGGTCATTTCACCACCCAGAGAAATTGGGAATGAAACATTTTTTTTTTTTAAACTAGGAAGTCCTGGTTTCTTTATATTTCCTCTAAGTTCTGCTGGAAGGTTGTATATTTTCTTTCTTAATCTCAATTCTATTAGTACTCTATTACACATTGTCAAAAGAATCCAACTGGCACTTTTGACATTCTACCTGCAAATCTTTTTTTCGCCAGGTTTATCAGTTCACTCTGCAATTGTTATTTACTATGCTACTGTAGGTGACTGTTCACTAAACTTCCACCACAGTGTCTTTTCTTCAGCCTTCAAAAAATTTTTAACTGTTCTTTAAGACTTTACGAGAGTCTCCTTAAAGCTCTTTTGCTTTTTGCCTCCTTTTTGATTTTTTAAATCGATACCACCTTCTTTAGGGTTCGGTTAAAATCATGTTGCATTCTAGACATGATCATTACTTCAAAATTTAGTGTTGTAAAATGGGCACCATTTTACTCTGCTTCACAGCCTTCTTTTGACAGTGTTCACAGGGTGACTCTGGCCTCCCCTGCCAAGGTGTCGCCTTGCCCGTGGTGCTGAGCTGATGGAAGGGCCTATTTGGAGTGTTAAGAGGAACCTGAACTGGGGAGTAGGATGGCCGGGATTAGGCACAGACCTGCCAGTTCCTGCTAGAGACATAACTGGTTTTATATCAGATACTTAGATGTCTTGTAATTTTGTGTTGCAGAAAGATGTCTTATGCTTTTATTCATATTTCTGGTGGGAAAGAAGGAAGGAAGATGATTCAGGTACAGGTGGAAGTCACTGACCCAGCATCTTGGGGTTTGTGTCCCAGAGTTTTTGGGTTCTGTGCTTTGGTGGGGCTCCTGGCATTGGGCAACACCTGGTACTCTGCAACTGTGACACTATTTCTTGCCCAGGTCCTTACTGAGGGACAGAGCGCTCCACGATGACTCATCTTTGATGCTCTAACTCAGCTGTGCTGACTTAGCTCTATAATGCCCTAACTAAGCTCCTGCATCCATGGTCTCCTGCTGCAGCTGGATTGCTGAGTACAGACTAAGGATGTATGTCCTAGTCCTAGAAATAACGTTTCTGATGAGGGAACTGTCAAAGTAAGTAACTGTCTTCCGATCTTAAACTGTGCTTGAAGACCTCCTAAACTTCTTCCTGCAGTTCACCAAGGACACAACCTCTCTGTCAGCGTTGGTGTCGGGCTCGACTCTTGGTTCACTTTGCCTCAGTTCATTTGCATGTGATTGAGGCCCAGGGTTCTCTCTTTCCATCACATAGCAAATAGTGATGATTTTACAATAGTGATTAAAACTCATCAACAACATTTCAGTGGGAAAGATTGATGTGGATTCTGGAGAAAATTCAGTTTGCTTCTATGTACAACATAAAATGAGGAGAGAGAAGATCTGAGAAGAATAAAAAGACAGAGCACATTATCCTAAGCAAAATGGACACGAAAAAAACAAACTGCAAAGCAAATACTGTGTACAATTATTGACCAAAAAGAAAAGAGGCTGAGGTGTAGAAAATAAATATTTTTCAACACAAACACATACAGAGCCAGAGGCGTTTTTATGTCTTGTGCTTTTATATCATCTGTGGCAAGAGAATTTATGATCAGAACATTTCTTCATGATTTTGAGGATTAATAATACAAAACAGGAGGTTGTCATGTGAAATGAGGACTGTCTTCACCACAGTAGATTTAGCAATGGATCCTCAGAACATCCCAACTGACAGTGAGGAAATGGAGGTTCAGGAGGCTCCCCATTTAGATTTCTGTGTCCTTCTAAATAACTAATGTGTATTAGCTCACGGGCTCAAGTCAGTTCATCGATATGACCTACATAAGTTTAAGGGTCAAGATACACAGATGCGGATGTACAAAAAGCCACTTACAGGAATTCTGACTATTTCTCAAAGCACAGAAATTCTGTTCTCCCTCAAGTAAGATGGTTTCCTGAGGCTGTAACTGGACCATCCTCCTGAAGGGGAGACTGCATGCCTCCTGGACAGCGATGCACAGAGGGCCCGTGTTCGTTACAGAGCTAATTCCGTCCTTTTCATTTCTCTGTTTATATTTTTTATTTTGAGCTCCTGTACAGATCCAAGTAGAATTTCTGTATTCTCTACTTTGAATGCTATGGCGTCTGTTGAATGCTCAGTTTAAAAATAAACACTGTTTATTCATGTGAATTTGAATTTCACTACTTTTCAGACGCTCATTTGTTCATTAGGTTAGCAACTATATGAGTGCAACCATGCTCTGGGTATGGTTGATGCATATAGCCTTTAAATACCTCCACTATGAGAAGGCAGACAAGACAGACATACGTAAGTAATTTAATGTAGGGCAGATTGGTGGCAGCTGTGGTGGAGATGATCAAACAAATGAGGCAAAGGAGCAAAAAATGCTGGAGTGCTGTTTCTCATGGGCTGGCGAGAGGGACGACTTCTCTAGTTCAAAGCCATCTCCAAGCAGAGACTTGAATGAGTCAGGGAACCCGGCAGGGCAACCCACATGGGAATTACCCCTGCTCTTGCTTCAGGCTCTGCTTGGGCTGTATTGAAATTTTAAGTAACTTTTAGGATGACAAACTGGGCCTAGAGTGAGTCTGGGAGCAAGAATGCAGCATCTGGGGGAGAGCATTCCGGAATGCCTGTCACTTGGAAGGAGCAGCCAGTGCTCCAGAGCCAGACACCAAGGCCATCACGGGGGGGGGGGGCGTCCAATCGTCATTTTACAGTAGTCGTTGTAGATTTGAGCTAAGAAATTATCGAAAGTTCAGTGTAAGGATTAACAGTTCTTCCAGTTAGTTAACAGCAGTTTTGCCAAGCTTTCACTGAAAATGTGAAAGGTCATATTAAAAACTTTATAAAATAGAAAATGATCAATTCTTTAAGTTTATCCAAAGTGAACCTTAAAAGTTCTCCCTTTTCCAAAATATAGTACTTCAACGGATAATAATACTTCCTAACTACAAATACCACCTGCAGAAATAAGCTTTTTGTTGTAGTTGGAATTGACTCCAAGGACTTTGTACTCAGCTATGTCTTCAGCCCTTTTAAAGATATTTTATTTTGAAATAAGATTTCACTAAATCATGAAGTTGTTTGCCCAGCCTAGGTCCAAACTTGTGATCCTCCTGCGTCAGCCTCATAAACTGCCTGCATGCCAGGTATGAGTCATCTAGGATAACTATGATATTTTTAAAAAAATCTAGTTTTTCTAGAAAAGGGACATATATGAGGCCTGAAGAATATTTAATTTTGTGCTATATTTTGTTTTTCTTCCTTGAAAAAGAGGAAAAATAACCCATTGCTGTTGAATAGGTATATTCACAAAAGATGTTTCTGCCAATGTCAAAAGGAAAGACTCCCATTCAATTATGTTGCTAGTTAGAGCATTTTCTACAAAAAAATAGAAAGTTTCATTTCTGAAATGAAATCCTAAAACTATCCATATGAATTACATATATATTCACATATATATTCTATATATAGACTTTGAAAATACCTCTGACGTAAGAAAATTTAAAATTGACAATGGATATTCTGGAGCCAACAAAGGAAGAGCATGGTGCAGCTGGCACCAGAGCTCCACGTGGGCACTTACAGAGGAGCCTTGGCAGCACGAGGCCAGCGTGTCTGCCGAGGCTGATGGGAGTCTCCCTTTGTGACATTCCTGGTGACTCTGATCTGCCCAGCACTTTGCAAGTGCTTCTCTCACTTTTATCTCATATTATCTTCACGGTTCTAGAGATGTGTAGAGCAGGGTTAACTTCAAAGTGTAAGTGGAAGATATGAAAGTCTGCAGAATTGGAATAATTAGCCCAAGGCCCATAGCAATACAGGAATCTAATGTTCCAACTGTCAGTGGGAGGCTGTTTTCCTGCCGGCACGCTGCACTTGTTTCTTGGTGGTAGGCACAGGGCTGGGTCACTGGACGTGTTTAGAGACCAGATCACTCCCGATGTATGGTCTCCTATGGCACCAGGAGTACAAGGAGATGTGGGAAAACTTCACACTGGAAAAAGCAATTTAAATTGGACATCTCTGCAATTAAGAACTTTAGCTTTGGGAAAAATACTATTGAGAAAACAGAAGAACCAACCATGGACCAAGAGAAAACATTGGCAAAATAGAAAAAATTTGTATTCAGAATCTACACATAGCTCTGCAAACACAATAGCAGGAGAGCAAGAAGTCCGATTAAACACAGGAGAATTCTGAAACAAATACTTTATCAAAAATATGGATGGAAAATGAGGTCATAATTTTCTCAGCTTCAGCAATCAGTAGGAAAATGCAAATTAAAATTACAATGGGATACATATCAAATAGAATAAAATAAAAACATCAGACAATACCACGAACTGGAAAACACGTGGAGCGGTTGGGACTCTTACCTACTGCTGAAGGGACTGGAACACGAACAGATATTTCGGAAAATAAGTGAGCAGTTTCACGCGTTTGTCCAAGAGAGATGAAAACTTAAAGTGCTACAAATATTTTCACAAATATTTACAGATACTTTCTTTCGTATTGGTCTAAACTGAAAGCATCTTAAACGCACTTTGGATAATCAATGGCTAAACAAGCAGCAGCGCTCACATGTAAGAGGGTGTTATTAGTGTAGGAAGGATTGAGGGCTGGTAACTTGACACCCTGGATGAAACTGAAATGTGCTCTTGCACATCAAAGGGCCAGGCTGAGTGGGGGCAGTGTGCCCTCTTGCAGGTACAGAGTGTTCTGGAAAAGCAAAACAGACCCACAGTAGCTGGACACTAAGGCTAAAGGCTGGGCCGCTGTGGAGAGCAGCGTCAGACGCACTCTCCCTGCAGTCCTGGGCGTCATGCTACGCGTGATCTTGCTTATTGAAGGGCTGGCATGTTACTCTGTGAAGACTATGCCTCTCTTTAAAAGGGTTTAAAACAACATTGGGTGTAATTAAGAGACATGATGGCTAGTTGACATCTGAAGAAGAATTCCAGGTAATAATAAAAACATAAATTGTTTATATTTAATAAACAAGTTTCCAGTTGAAATTTTCAAGTACTATTTTTGAGAATAAAAGTTAGGATTGGGATAGGCTCCATACTACAATTAAATATTAGTATTGATTATAATAATGAGACACCAGCAAGCTAAATAACTAATACAATTTTAAAAATAAAATAATTAACTTAAAAAGCCTTAATTTACTAATTTGTTTGGCTAGATAGAAATAATCTATCTAGTCACAACTTCAAGACACAAGCCCCCAAATCTTTATTCAACAAAAGCAGATGGCAAGAAAGGCATTACTGCTAGAGCCACTCGTCAGCGGGTCAAAAGCTGGTGACGCTCGGGCCGGGGATTTAGCTCAGTGGTTCTGGCGCCTGTCTTGCAAGTGCAAGGACCTAGGTTCGATCCCCGGTAACCACACACCATACTGGGCATGGAGACTCACCCCAGCAGCAATCAGTACCATATACCACAGTGCCAGGCGTGGTGGCTCACGCCTGTAATCCCAGCACTCGGGAGGCAGAGGCAGGAGGATTGCTGTGATGTGAGTTGGAGGCTGAGCTCAGGGCCAGCCTGAACCACAAAGCATGACACTGTCTCAAAAAAAAAAAAAAAAAAAAAAGCTGGTGACGCTCTACCAGCCTTGGCAGCCAGGCCCCCGGTAGTTCTTGGTCTTATATGTGGATATTGCTTGTCTTTATCATTTGATACTTAAGTATTTGATAAGGTGCCAACATGGTAGATGGACCTTCAGAAGCTGTCGGTCCTTTCCTATTTCAGCTGCAGTTGCTCTCCCGATCCAGCTGTCTAATGGAAAAGCCAAATTAGTGCTTTTACGAAGTCTACTTCTCCGTAGTGGACTCTGCTTTCTGGCTGAAGATGTGGGGACCTCTAGTTCAGTAAGTACAGTCAGACTTTCTGTAAAGTAAAGAAGCAGTGCTTTGCATTCAGGAAAGCAGGTTTTACAGACAGAACCAGGAAAATCAGAAAAGTACAAATGGAAGTAAATTTAAAACACCTTTTTCACATCTACTAACATAACAACAGTAAACAAACAACACTCACATCAGTCTTGTAGATGATCCACTCAGAGTAGTACACACATTCTTGCTAAAACCGTCCTGTACATTTCTAAACTTATTTGGGATACCAAACTGAAAGTACATTATGAGATCTTAAAAATGTACATTTTGATTCAGTGATTCTTCGTTTTGGAATTTATCCAAAGAAAGTAATTTGATGCGAACAAAATGATACCTGACCCACACGTCCTAGAATGAGCTGAAACAGCATTAAAAGGAAAGCTAATTAAGTGTACATCATTAGGGGCCTTGAATAAAAACGAAGAAATTCAGTTGTACGGAGGCTGCAAGGCCCTGTCAGGTAACACGAGAATCACTCTGGACGTGTGGTTGGTGGGCACCTAACTTAAACATTCCTTTTCTTCCTCAGCTTCCCCTGCAGTGGTGCCAAGCACCATGCAACAAGCTCCGTGTACTGTTTGATAATTTTCTTCTCCATCTGTGAGTACTGGGAGTTTTATTTACTTCCTTTGCTGTTGTATTTCTGTACCTTAAGTGGTTTCTGGCACATAATGGACATGACATAAGTATTCATTGGAAGGATATACAGTAAAGACTTTTTAGTGGCCTGATTTTGATTGGTTCTATTTCTGTTTTGTATTCAGCCTTTCATTTGTTTGTTCACTTAGCAAATATTTCCTAAGTCTTGTTATGAGCCAGACACCATAGTGCGTGCTGGTTCCCAGACCGGAAGTCCACTGTCCTGCCCCTGCTGTGGTGGAGGTAAGGGTCTGATGGCAGAGGGCTGCTGCAGCAGCTGGATGGGTACCCAGGAGACTGGTGAAGGAATTCCCTCTTCCACAGAGTGGAGTAATGGTCCTGCGCACATGTGCATGTGCGTGCATGCATGTGTGTGTGTGTGTGTGTGTGTGTGTGTGTGTGTGAGAGAGAGAGAGAGAGAGAGAGAAAGAGAGAGAGAGACAAGGCCTGGGTACACACAGCATGATGAGGACAGCGAGGAGCACAGACCCGACTGGGGGAGCCTTGGAAACCCTCTTCAGGATTCCGGCCTATTCCAGGAGCTATGGGAAACTATGGAGAAAGACAGATTTAAATGGGGAAGCGCAGTGATGACGTCAGTACTTGTTAGACAGGACCGTGGCTGCGGGGTGCAGCACAGTCAGGGACTGCAGAAAGCCAGGTGGCCAGAAGCCACAGGAGTCCAGCCCCGCTGCCCGTCCTGGTCCTGTGGAGGAGGAGATCTCTGCATCAGCAACGGTTCCACCGCACAGAGACATTTAGGCACGGGAAGCCTATCCGTGTAAGTTGTGTTTGGAACTGGATCAGACCTGGAGGAGGAGAGCGCCAGGTGAAGGAGCGGCCTTCTCTTCCTTTTTACTCCTCTGCACGCTGAGGAATGGGCTTATTTTCATCTTCAAAGACTGCAAAGGTGTTGGTTGGAGTTACGTTTTCATTACCCGTGGCCAGACCTAAGCGGCCTGGGGAAGGGCAACAACAGGGAACCTCCGTTTTCCTGGCTCCTGCTTCCAGATTAATTTGGTGACAGGAAAGCAGCGTTGCTATGGAACTATGACTAAGTTAATCCTTGCAAAGTCCTCCCTGCTGTCCCCCAAATGGGCTCCACCCGTAAGTGGATCCGGAGGACGAGGGTGTCCCGTGGAGTGCCCCGAGTCCCCGGAGGCGAGGCTGGCAGATGGCTCTCCACTTCTCCATTTCTAATCAATTCCTAGCCTGCTGCGGCTCAGGCCCAGCCTTTCAATTATTGAAGAATTGGAAAGTATTTGTTGCCTGATGTAGGATTCGCTTTTATGCAACAGAACAAAACCCCAGTAGGTGAGATCCAGTCCCCGGGGCGGTGAGGTCTCTAGGTGCATGCAGATTGCTGGCAGAGGCCAGGGGCTGGGAGTCGGCCTGGCCCCAACAGCCCCCAGAGCCTCTGGAAGGACAGACAAAGGCCAGCAGAGATGAATGGGAGCATCTTGACCGCATCTTCTATTTACCCGACTGAAAAACTGGAGCCTGCTGAAATAATGGAAACCTGGGCTGCAGTTCAGGGAGAGGCCACTCAGTGGGAAGCAGCCCCTGGCGGAGTGGCACGGGCCCTGGGCTCCAGCCCAGATTTTGTGCTGACTTTTCCTGTGGTCTTTGAGAAACCGTTTCTTGCTCTTTGAGCTTCAGTCTCCTCACTTGTGAAGTGAGAGAGGTGGATTAGGTGATGTTCAGTTTCCCTGGTAGCTCTTGTCTAATTATAGGCAATGCTTGGGTCTGTACCAGCAATTACCAACTCTTCTGTTTAGGGTGAAGCTGGTCTGTTCCGGTCTGTGCTGTTCACTGTCATCCACTCTTCACTCTTTCTTCCACTCGGCAGACACTGAGCACATGCTACACCCTGCAGGGTCCTTCCAGGAGACCCCAGACTACAGGCCTCTGTGACGTGGCCTGATGTGCAGGCCCTGTGAGTCACCTTATGAAGTCTGGTTTAGTTCCCACCAGAAGGGCCTTTTAATGAAAGCTGAAGAGCCATTAGGACTCATTGGTTTACTCACCTCTTCATTCAGTGTGTGTTTATTGAGCATAAATGGTAAGCCAGGTGCCAAATAAGGTAAAACCAAAGCTGAATACAGCAAAGGCCCTGCACTCAAGTTCACATATCTGTGCTGATGAGACATGGGAAAAGAAAATTAATACAGAGAAAGACAGAGAGAGAGAGAGAGAGAGAGAGAGAGAGAGACAGAGAAAGAGAGGAGAGACAGAGGGGACAGAGAGACAGAGACAGAGAGAGACAGAAAGAGAGAGACAGAGAAGCTCAGGGAATTAGGGCCGCACAGAGGAGCATTAGACATGCCCGGAGAGGCTGTGGCTCCAGCCAGGACCTGTTTTTAAGTTACTACCTTGCTTTATTCTTTTTATGAAAGTTACATATATGAATCATGACACTTAGAAAAGAATATGATAAAATTTCCCATTTTTCCAGATTTCAGAGATAATAATTAAAAATACTTGGTACATTCTTTTAAGATATTTTTGATACCTTTTCTTTCATCTTTCTTTCATTATTTCATTTTGACAAAAAATGTCAGACTATTGCTATATAGGTTGAATTTTCATTTAATATCATTGACTTTTTCATGTCAATAAATAAATTTGACTTCATTATTTTTGGAGCTGCATATTATATTCTATTGTGTAGAGGCTGCCTTTTTCTTTTAACTAATCCTCTATTGATGGATTTGGGTTATTCCAAGTTTTTACAATTATAAACAACATTGTGATAAAAATGCTTTTCCTTAGGACTAATTCTTAGAAGTTGGATATCTGGGCCAAAAGAATATCTTAATCATTCATACATGGTGCCAGACTATACTTTCATTCTTAAGCAAAGTTATCTATTTGTGTGTCCTGTACTATACTCAAAGCATTAACTGAGTGCTTTCTGTATTCCAGACCTTAGACTAAGTTCTTTGCATCCCTCACCTGTTTATGATTTGTTGTCGCTGATTTGAGACAGTGTCTTTTTATGTCCTTCAGCTGGCCCAGGCTGAAGGCCTCTGTAGCCCAGGCTGGCCTCAAACTCATGGCCATCCTCATTTCTCAGCCTCTCAAATGCTGGAGTGCAGGTGAGCACCACCATTCCTGGACCTTAATTTAATGATGTGGACATTTCAGCTCAAGCAAACAGCCAGCCCATATTCTATTGTAGCAGATATTCCAAGAACATCAGTTACAAGCTCATTTCATTTGCTAAACTAAAAAAAATAGAGGCATTTGCAGGCAGAAGGTGTATAAAGTAGAAAAGGACACAAAATCCTGGTTGAGCTTGGCTATCACTTTGTTCATCCTGTCTCACTGTACAGAGTCCATGACCTGAAAATTTAAATGCGTTTGGAGAAAGTATCCAACAAGAGGCTGTGACTGGGGTGATGATTGTCACACCTTGCAGCGTCCACTGTGCTCTCAAGTCCATACAGCAGCTGATGATTTTGCCAAAAAAAGTTCCTGACTTTTTCAGAACCACCCTGGTCTACACCTGTTGTCTCGCAGTCACCACTGAGAGCATGTCCTTTCAATCTCAGAACTGCCATACCTTGGGCAGCAACTAATTTGGGGGAAGCGTGTTGCAGACAGGAAGGAACGCAGCAAGGAGACAGCCAGTGGCTGCCTGGTCCTCTCACGTTTATGGCAGACATCTCTGTCTCTAATTCCTCCATCCATCGTGCTCTGGGGAGTTAGTCACTTTACTTATCTGAATAATAACGAGAATCAGTGAGAAACAAATACACCTGTGTGTAGTAAGGATAGATATTCCAATGATAAAATTCTTGCTCTTGTCAATAAGAAAAAAAATTCTTGCTATTTTCAAAAACCTCTCGGAACCTTGAGTATCTTCTAATGCACAGATATTCAAAGGTTAGTTTAGAAGAGAGAGAGAATGCTAGTGGGAGACACTTTGGCATGAGGAAGAAAGAGAGAGAGAGAGAGAGAGAGAGAGAAGACACTGAGCCTAAAAATAAAGACTAGAGCTGTCACTGCAGACAGACAGCCTTACTGACCGTCGTGGGCCCCGGGGACTCCATGCAGAGGACCGTGGCAGGAGTTCACAGTGATGCCCTTGGGCTATCAAGAAAGTGTTCTACTGCTCAGTAGACCGCAGTTAGAAATATGGGGCAGAATGAGTCGTCTTAGATGAGCTCTCTGTCCAAAATATTTCTTATTTTCAAATTAGGCTCATAAAAGATAAGCCTTCAGCAAGCTGAACACCTTGATTATATAGAATGACTTAACCTTCTAAGAGTCATGGGCAGCTAAGAATTTAATATATAAGAAAAGGTGTTTAAATCATATTTCTTGCCCTCAATGACTGCAAATTCTTATTGGTAATATAAGGTTTCAACCCTCTAGATGCCTCTGCATTTTAATAAAGGATTTTTAGAGATCAGAATATCTTTTAATCCCCAAGGACTCAAGCTCCAGTAATAGAACTCTAGGCTCTGAGAACACAAGGAGAGATTTAGGACCAGTGGGTTTCTTCTGCTGTCAGGGAAGATAGCAGCTGACTCTTCTCTATGTGAGGATGACCCTGTAGAAACGCCGCCTCCTCTGGTGCTTGGGTTCTGTGGAGCCATAATCTCACCTCAAAAGCCTTCTCCAGACCTGAACCTGGCTCATAAGACACACTGTAGTCAAACAGTTTCCTGACCCAGTGCAGAGCTAACGAGTTCTAAAAGCAACTGGGGTGTAACCCAGGACTAACCAGATCCCAGAGTCAGGTCCTTCCAGTGACAGGTTGTCCCAAGTTCTCGAGGTTCTGAGAGTTCTGGCCGGATATTCATCAGGTCTGTTCTCATTAGTGCCTTCCGCGGCAAAGTTTAAAGTGTAATGAAAACTCAATGCAAAAAAAATTTAAAAAGCCATGGGACATGGAGCTTTTAGTAGTTATTCCCATGACACTCAGGCCTGGGACAAAGGACAGGCACTGGAGGCAGAGGGCTGGCGAGGGAGGCTGCCCCCTCCTCACCGACGCTGATCTCACTGGTGCCCCCAGGAAACCTAGTCTGGACTTTCATGGTGCTGTCTGGCTGGGGAGAGGAATATCTGGGAAGGAGCTCTGGCCCTCTCCTTCCAAAGGGCCGGTCAGAAACCTGTCCACGTGTGAGCCATCAGAGAATGTGGTCAGTCAACTCCACTGAAAGGCGATGTGCTCCTGCGAGGCATTCCCCAAGTAGCTCAGCTCAGCATTTCCCTGAAAGAGGCGCAGCATATCTCCCAGAATGCACTAACCTAATAGCTTCTCTCCTTCTGGGAAGTGGGATCTGGGTCTCTGACATTCAGGCAGGAAGAACAGCCACGTAGGCCCAAACGGCTCTCTGTTGATGTTAGTGGCATTTCTACATCTTCAGACTGTTTCTTTGTGTGCCTCTCCTGCTGGGCCAGAGAGGCCTGGAGCCCACAGCAGCTGACTCAGCGAGGAGGGACTGAATAAAGCCCATTATCTCCGGCCTTGGGCTGAGGCAGGGAGAGTAGCTGCTTGCTGTATGTAGTCTCAGAGGTGCGGAGAAATCTCCTTCACTCCATCAGTATCCATTTTCGGGAGCTGATGTGTATAATTACATTATTAAAGGCTTATTCCTCTGTGGCCTGGTGCGTTTGCCTTGACAGCTTGATCTGTAAATGCATCCATCTTTCGTGTGCCGACAGACATGTTATGGGAGGACTCCAGGTCGTCAGCGGGCACCCTGTGCTCCTGGATCTGGGATGGCCCACGAGCCAGGCTAAAGATAGGCAGCAGACGCAGTTTCCTGCTTTGTGCTTCCAGCCCTGCTGCTCACCCTGGACTATTTTGTCCTGTCACCCCAGGTGCCATTTTCCCTCCACCCTGCACCCTCACTAGCCCATGCCCAACTCCCATCATTTGCGTTTCTGGGAAAGATAACAGATCATTTAGCCGGCATCACCTGACCACAGAACTTTTCTTTTTTTTTTTTAATATTTAGAGAATTTCCCAGCTGCTGCTTGAGTCTGGGAAAGTTAACTTCAAAACCTTTAGCGAGGCATAGTGGCTACGCCTGTAATCCCAGCACTTGGGAAGCAAAGGCAGGAGGACTGCTGTGAGTTCAAGGCTCCCCTGGGCTACATAGTGAGCTCAGGGGCCAGCCTGAACTTCAAAGTGAGACCCTGTCTCAAAAAACAAAACAAAACAAAACCCCAAAGTACCTTTAAGGATCCTTTAGTCTGGGGCTTCCAAAGTCAGTCAGTGTTGACAGAATCGGAAGCCACGGGAGAGAGGGTGGCCTCCGAGTGCAGATTCTACACACACATTTTCACGTGTCCTAAGGAGCCTTCAGGACCCATGCGCGGATCAGAGAGAATCCTGGGTTCCAGGAGACTGTAGGAGGTGTTCGTCCCTTGCTCAGCTCTGAGACTGAGCAGGGCTAGGAGCCCTGGCCCACACTGCCAGCCCCTGACCGGGGGCATGGATTCCCGCGTGCACGCGCGTTGGCAGAAGAGCACGGGGAGTCTGAGGACGGCTTTGCAGCAGAGGAGGAGAGCTCGCCTTGCTCTCTGCTGGAGGATTTAAACAAAGGCGCGAAGGTGGGAGCGCACAGCCGGAACCACCCGTCTCAGTGTGGCTCCCTCTCTGGTGTGGTTGCCGGGAGGACCATGTCCAGCTGTGCCCAGAGGCCGTGCCACACCCTGCGTGCCCGTCCAGGTGGAGGCGTGAGCCAGCCCGCCCCGCCGCCCCGCCCTTCTCATCCCACGTCAGCTGTGCTTTCCAATAAGCTCTCGCTCTAGCAGATTGCTTCCTGGAAGATCCAAACGTTAAAAATCACCAGTCAGTCAGTTCTTTATTCTGTTAGTCACCAAACTGATTTTTTAAACTCAGAACCAATAAAGCTGGGATGGCAAAGAACAGATATAGATTTCTCTTTCCCACACACTCATATATAATAATAATAAAACTTTATTAAACAAGAGACATGTTGTTTCAGGGAATTTTTCTTCCCCCTCTCTAGTGCCCTGAGGCTAAAATATACAATCTTATTAACTTCCTGGAAGAAATACTCCGTTCCCTCGGCGCAGATGCTGAGCATTCATCTTCCTGGACCTGGAAAATGAGACAGGACCTTGACGAGCAGGGACGCAGGCGCGTTCCATCCAGGGAAATCGCGAGCCGTGAGTCTGACTGGGGGGCTGGGGGGACCCGTGCAGCAGCCGCAGAGCCCTTCAGAATGGCTGCTTCTGGACCGGAAAGGAGAAGCAGAGGGCGCTGGCGAGCAGGTTGTCCTGACAAGGCACGCTGGGTCTGAAGGGGACAGCAATCCCATGTACACCCCTTCCGGTCAACAGGAAGGAACCAGGCTCAGAGAGCAGCTTCACGCAGGGAAGAGATGGCGCCTTGGAAACAGAATGTTATTATTGTATTCTGAGCTCCCTCTTACCAAGCAGCGGTCCTGTCTGATCTCCAGCTCAGGACCTGAGGTCCTGATTCCTACGTAGCCAGTGAGCACAGGGGCACGTTCTCCCTCCTTCCATCTCTGCCCACGGGAAAGACGAGAACCACGCTACTTCTTAAGCAGATGGCAGTCAGCCTCAGCCCACATCTATGAATGAATAAAAGAGCTCCACCAGGCGAGCATGAGACCAGAGCACAGGAGTCAAATGTGTGACGTTCCCTGCAGCCCTAGGGAAATGTTTGTTCCAGGCGGCCAGCAGCCTCATGAAAGTCCCGACACCGGGTCGACGCCTGTCCCAGGGTCAGAGCCTTGAAGAAGACAGAGATGAGGATGCGGCCACCACCTGGTGTATCCAGGGCTGAATGTGTCTCAGTTCTTCACAGAAGACTTCAGCTCAGGGTCTAGGCTTGTATCTGGGAGGAGGGAGGAAGGATCTGGAGCCCCTGAGTGGGTGACACTGAGTGGACACAGGGAGTCCCAGCCCGACCTGGTGGGGGGCCGGCCTGCGTCCTGCACCGTGGTGACCTGCTCCGTAGAGTTCCTCACAGCAGCCTGAGGGTTAAAGGGGCTCCTCGGGAGTGAGGGGCTGCTGTGAACCGAATCGTGCACCCTCAAATGCTTGTGTTAAAGTCCTGGAGACTGTATTTGAAGAGATCTTATGCATCGGCCTTAATCGGATAGGACTGTTGTGCTTCTAAGAGGAGCTAGGTGTAGTGGAGTTCTCTCTTTCGCTCTGCCCCCCACACAGAGAAGAGGCCATGTGAGGACATGGCAAGAAGAGGCTGTAACCCCAAAGAAGGGAAACTCCACCATAAGCCAGCCCTGCTGGGACGTTCACCTTGGATGTTTGGTCTCCAGAACTGTGAGAAAATTGACTTTTCTTGTGTAAGTCGTGCGCTCTTTGCTGTCTCCCTATGTCAGCCTTAGCTGACTAGTATAGGAGCTGCCAGGGAGAGTTAGTATCTCAAACAGGGACAGAAGGAGACAGGGCCAGGGGCTTGGGATCTTACTGCTAGTTCTGACACAAACCAGGACTGAGTCAGACAGGGGTGGCCCTTTCCTATTCTGATGTTCTGTTATGTTTTTCTGAGGTCTTAGAACCAAGACACGCTCCTTCATTAGCTGAGGTCTTTTTGAGAAGACAGGAGAAGAAAGCAATGAGCTCTGAAGACCATCGCACTCAGAAGACCAACTCAGATAAGCGTGCATGTGGAATTAGCACTGAAAGCGACTGAGTATTACAAGTGGCAGCATTGACACCTTCAAACTCCATATAAAAGGAGCAACAATGAGCTCGTTATAAACTAGTATTTATTTGTATTTCGGATGATATCTTCCAAGTACTGTTTGGTGAATCCAAGTTAGGTGACAGTCAAATACACATCATGTGCAGCAGAAGTAGTCTAGATATTTACTGTACTATATATGACATGCTACTAAGGCTAGCTGTGCACCCCAGACTCTGCTCCTCCTCCTCTGACGTCACTCTGCTGCCCCTGTTGTACCCCCTGTGGAACATTTGGGCTCTGGCTCAAGGTTCTGGGTCCAGGCTCCCACCAGAGACTCCCATTTGCTCTGTTTTCCTGCTCATCCCATTTAAGATCAACCAGGAAATATTTCTGCAGCAATTCCTGTGAACTCGACCCGGCTCTGCTGAACTGCAGGACAGCGACTGAAAGGTCCTTGAGGTTATTTCTGACTTAAGAGACAGGACAGCAGTGTGGATGAAAGTGCTGAGACAGCTCAGGGACTGCATCTTCCACGCAGCCCGGACTGTGGCCCCATGGATTCCTTGTCCCTGTGGAAGTTAAGAGGGGCCATTTCCCTGCTTTCCCTGCATAGGAATTAAACGTTTTATAGGTGGGGCCCTGAGACCCCAGGATCTGTGGGGATGCTAGTCCCTTGGACATGGTTCCTTAGCCTTTGCTTTTCTCCTCTCTGCCAGTGGAGGAGAACGAATCCTGTGAGACTCAGAGATCCTAGGAGACAGTGGGACCCACTGTACCTGAGGAGCAGGGGGACCCTGAGGGCCAGAGAACTCCACACCCACACCAGACTGGGACCAGACAAGAACCTACGTGTACGCTGAGGAATCGCTTCTGACTCTGTGGGAAGGCTGCTTGCTCTGACAGGCTGGTTGTCCAGAACCCTGAGTGACCAAGCCCAGCGCAGCAGTCATCTCGTGTCCAGAGCATCCCGCTCTGGAAGGGAAGCTCACGGCCGGCAGAGTATGCTCTTCAGTTCACAGAGCTCTGTGTACAAACCCGCCTGTGCTGAAGTGCTTCTCCCGACATCCTCTGCACTGCAGGGGCTGCAAGGTGGGCTGCAGGGTGCAGGGCAACAGCCAGTCCAACACCCTGAGGTGAGGCGACCTCGCAGACTGGGCACAGGGGTTTCTACTGCACATGCTCACTCTGTCTCCTCCTGATCCCGCCGGCCCGGTGGGACCTCCCCTCACTGTGCTTGCACAAGTACACCCTCCCCAGAGAAACTGGAGCGGCTTTGGAGTCTGGATCCAGCTCGGCCTCAGGTCAAAGAGAACTCAGTCCAGAGAGAACTGAGTTTGGCGATGGTCTTCCGGGTGCTTGGAGAAGCTGGTTGGTCTGCTATGGCAGGGTCTTTTGTGGCAACTGCCTAGGCCAAAGAACACTCTGAGGCAGAGATTGGAGGGCCCAGGACTCCCAAGCGATGCCTCTCCCATTGAACTGAGAGGCTCAAAAATACAGGAAGGCAGGGGTTGTTTAATTATTCCCCTGCTGGCTACCTCCCAGCCCGGACTCTGGCAGCACAGTCTCAGGATAAATCACTTTTCATGAGCATAACGGCAGGGCTTCGGGGATCATTTTGGAATACTAGGATGTTAATGCATCAGGTTTTGTTCCAAGCAGTGAGCCACTTCCCAGGATTTGGGAATCTCTTTTAAATCTAGATGCCACTAATGAGCTACTGAGGCCTCCTGACCCCTGGCTCTTTCCCTGTCCCAGGAGGGCTGTAGGCCCTGGACCTGCTCTGCCATGGCCAGCAGGGGCCCCATGCGGCCTTGAGTTGCGGCGCAGCCTGCTCTGCTCTTGGTTGTGTTAACTGCTCTCACTTCCTTTCTTCTAAATTGCTGACTAAACTTGGAAGTGCTCGGCATTGGGCTCCGGGTGAATGTCTATTGTGAGTCAGGTCAGCTGTACCGCATCCTGTATGATGAATCTGACCAGAAGCTGTCCTCTGAGTCTGTCCCCGAGCAAGGACTGTGCTGGGACACGGAGGTGATGGCCCTCGAAGGCAAGGCCACGGCAAGCAGAAAGACACGTTCTCGGAAGCAGTTGAATGTCATCTAGCTTTTCACCCGTGTCTGTCTCTCAGTGCCTTTGAACCACTAATTCAAAAAGGTTTCGTATGGCACATACTGTCCGTCAGGGCTTTTCTAAGTGGCATATAAATATTTGCCAATTTACAATTATACATTACAATTACATTTTATAAGGAGAAACCTAGGACAACAGAGGGCTCAGGAACTTCTCTAAGTCACAGAGCTAGTAAGTGCCAGTGTCAGGGTTCCAAGCCAGGCCGACAGGCTCCTGGGCACCACCCACTCACCATCCTGCCTGGCACGTCTGCTCTGCGCAGTGCTTCCCATGTCTGCAACCTGGGTCCACCTGTTCTACATTCTGTTCTTCTCTTCCTTGCACTGAGAAATCTTAGCTCATCTTTCGAGGTGCACTGAGCTTTGGTAGCAAGGCTTCTGGGATGCCAGTACCACGCTGGCCTCAGCCTGTGAGTGTGGTCAGGAGGTGCATGCCATTCAGAGCTGCATGGTGGCTGCCCAGTGCCAAAGGGGTGCTACCACTTCCACGCTTTACGGCCTGTGTAAACTACTTCACTTCTGTTGTCTACATTTCCTGATTGGTAAAATTGTAGTTATCTTGCAGGCTGTTAAAAGTGTACATTGATTGATCATATTTAGGTATTTAAAACAGTAGTGGCTCATGCTTTCACATGGTTGTATAATAACCATGATATTGATATATATGCATTTCTTATCATTCAGTTCTCCTCACCTATTCCTGTTTAGTTACAGCTGTACTTTCCCCATGAGTCTTATACTCTGTGAGATTGTATTCACAATCTTATGCTCACAAAGATCCAGATTGGTTGTGCCCATTTTTAAAACATTTTCCTGGCACTTATGTTAGTACACTGCAGATAGCAGGCACTCATTCAATGCCAATAATTAATGAGTTGAAGGAAGCTAATATTACATCCCCAACCAAAAAGATTTAAAAAATTTTCTCTCCCAATTGCATATAAATATGTCATGGGTCCGAATCAATTTTGGGATAGTGCATTTCAAGGGTAATTGAATCTAAATTAGCTTAAAGAAGACCTACTTCTAAACAATCTAAGAAACACAGTCATTAACTGTGGAGGCTGAGATAAGAGAAGACACCAGCTTGGTGGGATTTGCACACCCATGCCCTGTAGAGGAGGGTTGGCCTCCCAGCTCCTGGCGTTATCCTCGCAAGCTTTACCTTCCAGAAGTGGTCGCTTGTTTATGATGAGCCCTGCCAGGGGTCCAGAGACCTTCTGTGGGCTCATACCGGCGTGTCACTTGGTTCTCACTCGACTAAGTAGATCCTCAGGTCCTTGATTTCAGAATAATTTTCACGAATCGTTGTGAAGTCAGGAAAGCTCTGTGTCTTCTGAAGGATCTGGAAGTTACTGCAAGTTCTAGTTCTGCAGTAGACTGGACCTTTGCAAGACAGCTTCGTGCTGCTGCCAATTAAAATTAGGGCGAAAGTATTAGTGACTCCATGCCTGCTCCATAACTCTAAGGTGTGGTGTCTTTCTGTGTGCTCAGTTAGGAGGCGGGGCCTTCTGCACTTCTGCCCTGGGTACTGTGACATCTGTTTGTTGCTGTTTGGGGGAGGTAGCCCATGGGAAAAGCAGAAAGCACTTGCCTTGTAATAGGAAGAACAGAACCCTACTGTGTTCATGAGTACCTTCTGGCTTTTTAAGACCATCCTCCTGGAATACAAGGATGAGGTTTCTTCCAGCCTGAGGTTACCTGCGGGGAACAGCTTTTCTCGGGGGTGTGTAGAGGAAGGAGAGGGCAGCTACTTTTTGGGAAAAGGAAGTGGTCACCTCTGCCTTTCCTGGAGGTGACTTTGCAGCTGCTGTGTGTGAAACTTTCCAGTGCTGTCCCCACTGCCACTCGGACCACACTCTCCTAAGGCTTTCTAGTCACGCTCAGTACTAGAGACAGTTGTCACCGATGCCCATTTCCCTGTTGTTCCCCTAGACCCTTCCCATGTAACCTTCTTCTCACACTGCATTTCAGTTATTGTTTTTATGAAATATCATCACCAATTATTATCATCAATAACCAGATCTCAGCTTTTATGCTCTTCCCTCCTCTACACAGCAACAGCTAGACCCTGGCCCAGTTTCCTCTCGTGCTCAGTTCATGCTTTCTCTGGATGTACTATCTCTCTGCTCTTTGTGAGCCAGTGGACCCTGACCCCTGACAGATGCAGTGTGCTCAGGAAAATTCAATACCTCTCTCATCCACCAGGATTTAGGCCTAGGCTTGTTTTAAAGATCCTCCAGCACTTGGCTGTGCTCTTCCTTTCTGCCTGTCCCAAATTTCTGCATTTTCTTATCATTCCCACTCTGCGGCCCTCTGCATTGTCAAATAACTTTCTTTCTGAAATGCCCAACAGCTTCTTTCTTGCTTCACCTAGAAAGTCATTTAATTCATTTGTTGCTGCCTTCTTCAACCTCTGCATTTGGAAAGATCATGGTTTATTTCTTCACTTCATATTTAGTACCATTTGCTTTGTGTGGAGAAACGTGAGCCCATTTGACTCCATGACTGGACCGCTGGCTTGATGCTCTGTGATGTCAGTCTACTCTCTCTCTCTCTTGGCCCTGTCTCTCCCAAACTGGTCCTTTCCCACGGGGGCCAGGATTTTAAGGCCAAGATTTAGTTTGCTTAAATATTTTTTTTTATCTTTATTGGTACATTAAATATACACATCATGATTGCACTCCATAATGGGGATTTGTACCAGTATAAGACACAACTTAATTCTCATTTTTTCCCATAGCCCTACCCACCCTACCACCCCCCATATACATAAAATTTGTTTCCTTACTTTTTTGTTACAATCTCAACATTTTTAAGCAAACTATCTCAGTTCTGCATTTTACACGTAGGTTGTTGAGGTGCATATCCAGGCACAAACACAACAGCATCTAGCATATTGTCCACATCATTGTGGGAGATGTGACTTTGGGTCCCAGTTCCTGGTGCAGTTCTCCTTTATTTGCAGTAACTCTGAAGGAGAGAAGTCCTCCTTCCCCAGGTACCAGGAGGAGAAGCGGCCTTGTTTCTCCAGCTTCTTTGCAAATACTCCTTCTTCCACCGGGTCCTTCTTTTCCCTTTCCTCAGCTGCTACTGTTCACAAATACTGTGTTCTCCACCAGCCTTCTGCTCTCCACTGTTAGTCTATGTGACTCACAGGTTCATCAGCAGAAAGGTCAGCACCGTTTCCCAGACTGCATGGCCAGATTGCTTTGAGCGTGCAAGTCTTGTCTGGTTTGTGGTCCCATGGCCTGGTGCTTTCTGGATTCCCCAGCAGGCAAGCTTTGAGCTCCTGCTAGTTCTTTCTCCACACAGAGGGCTGTCATTCTGGCCTTCTCTAATTCCACATGTGAGAACCACACACCTTGTTGAAAATGTCAGTTTATCATTTGGTCACCAAGGAGCTTGCCGTTTGCTCCACACCTGACACACAGGCGTTTGTAGCCTTTGGTTCTCTGCATGGATCCTCCTTATCCTGTATGTTCAGATGCCCACCACCCTACCCGGTCCTCCAGGGCAAGAACCTTTCTGTTACTCCTCTTTGTCCTGTGTGGCTGAGCCTGGCACCTGGCACAGAGGTGGAACTCAATATTTGTTTGCTTGATGAATGAATGAACACCGGTCAAACTCTTTCCTCTTCCTCTCAGCCAATTTTTAGGTGCACAGTGTAATAAATATTCATGACAATGGTAACTATAGTATGTCAAGTGATGGAGACAGCAATGAACAATTCCATAAGTCATACTTTATTTTAAATTTCTCATTTTTAATGAATAAGTTCCTCAGTTTTTCTGTGAAACTTTCAGGCATTTGTGGGGACACAGAGAACTTATGGGAATAGTAAGTACTAGAAACTTTTGCATTCGAGTCTCATTGTTCGTGGAAGTGGAATACACAGACACAGTCTCTGCCTTTATTTTCTTTTTACTGTCCTTATTCCCATTATGTTCCTTGGGATTCGTCGGTGTGGGAGGCATTATCGCCTACAGATCTTTAAACTTTTACTATTATTTATCATCATGGGGAATAGAATGGGACAACAAATAACAAATACAGTGGGGCCTCAGCTCATGAACTGAATTCTTCCCATCATTCTGGTTGTATGTTTGCAGTTCAGTTGCAGCCAGAATCCTACAAAGATTTCAGTTCGTGAGCTGAGGCACCGCTGTACTTGAATCCCACTGAATTTATAAAACGGTAACAACTTCAGTTATATCTTAGTATTTAAATGAGCTTTTCTTTACTATAACCACTGGCCAAAGGAGACAGTGTGGCTTCGGACCTGCTCTGCAACCCGTGAGACACTCATCAACTAACAGAGGACTTGGGTGACCTACGTAAACATGTCCTCCACTTTCCCAACTACAGAAAAGATGCCACTTGTGCCTTTGAAGCAGACGTGAGTACCCCATGGAATAACACATGTCTGTACTAGAGCGTGACATCGGGGAAGCTTGGTGGAATGGTTACTGCGGTGTCAATTTAAGCAATAAATTTCAGCTGACTGGGCCAGCTTAGTGGGTGTGTCTGGATGATGGATGTACTAGAAGGAAGCTCTGCCCTGGGTGTGGGCAGCACCAACCAATAGGCTTGTAACCTGGATGGACTAAAGCGGGAAAGAAGGGGGAGGTCTCACTTCTGTTTCTTCACCCTCTCCTTTGGGTGTCCTCTTCCAGGCTTTACAAGGCAGACATGGTGCATCCTGGATGCCTGCAGAGCTTCTTTTGTCTGGGGATGCCATTTGCTGAAACTCTGCCCTCTGCCCTTTGCCCTCCTTTTAGCCCCAATTCTAAAGCCTTATTTGATATCTTAGCCAACATTAATGAGCAGGTCCAAAAAACTTAAGCAAGGAGAGGGAGGCAAAGGGTAAAGCCAGTGTGTAACACAGGGACGGACAGAAGAAGGTGTCTTCCTGAGAAGAAGTCCAGATGTACACTGTGTAGGACCAGTGCACCACAGACGAAGAGTGGACACACTTTTTTTGACTGGAAATTCTCTTGAGTGAGATCAAAATGGCAAAGAACTGTGCATTTTATTTGCAGTGTGGTCTCTTCTCTAGCAGCAGTGGCTCGTAACCTCTGTAATGACAGGAGACCACATAGCCAGCTATAAAATAATAAGCTGAATGAAGAAATGAGTGAATGAATGAATGAATGAGTGACTGAGAGGCATACAGAAATGTAAGGGAGACCAGGCTCCCCATGACAGCCAAAGCTGTCTTCATCCGCTCTTCCAAGATCCAGACCTCCAGCATTTCCTTGGAAGGACAATATATATGTAAATAGAGCCATCACGTTTAGAATGTCAGGCCTCAGAGGCCTCCTCTGGAGCTTACAAAGGCCACTTCACATTTCTCCACGAATTTCCAAAACTTGACAGCTTTCTTAACACAGTGATGGCGCAGAATAAAAGCTTCAGAAATCACGCTGTTTGAAAAGTAAACTATTTACCATTCGGTTCAGAGGGAATATTCTGAATTTAACTGCTTTGTGGTTATCAAGATGTGATCTTGATCCCAATAGTGATTTAAAATGTAAAGTCCAATTTTAGTCATGCAATAAGGGCCACCATTGCCCGAGCACGGCTCTGCAGAGGGGTGGGTGAGCTCGGGCCACCAAAGGGGCAGACTTGGTGCGCTCTGTGTCACCATGTGCTTTAGGTCTGGGACTCCTGCAGTCTGCACCAGTGTACCTCCTCCTCTCTCCCAAGGGTATCAAGGAGGTCCTGTTGACATGGGCCTGAAGACACGCTTTTGCAAAGCAAGTGGGCAATAAATCACCACAGTGAGTTAATCATTGAAGCAGACGTTCTTAAAACAACTAATATCTGACCTCCAGGACTAAATCACTGTCAGAACTGCAGAGTATTGTGCCTCCTCCTTGCCGTCCCTGTGAAGATGACTCCATCCAGGGCCACGGGTGTGTGTGTGTGTGTGTGTGTGTGTGTGTGTGTGTGTTCACAAACACATGCTGTCTGCCTTCAAAGCCTGTGTGAGGCCAATGCTGCTGTTGGATTTTGTGTAGTGCAGAGGACTCGACAGGAAGCCAGAGAGTGTGGTGGTCAGCAGGACCTGCCAGCCCGTCGGCCCTCCCTCAGCTGTGGGCATCTGCTGCCCCAGGGCCTGGCAGTATGGGCTGTGGCTGGTGCCAGCGCCTGCAGAGCCAGAGCTGTTCACAGATTCCCTGATCGGAGCTGGCAGACATCGCATGGGTGGGTGTGGGTAGGTGACCTCCAAGTTCCTTTTGAACCCTACGATCCCGCAATCTCAAGATGCCAGGGCTCAGGATGCCAGATCTCAGGATGCCTGCGCCTCCCTCCTTGGTGCTGTGACTGAAGCCTGTGTGTGTGTCCGTGGGACCCCTGACTCCAGACCAGTCCAAAATGGGTGATGTATTGATAAAAATGGGATCCATCCGTTTTGCTCTCAATTTTTAAAAACGGCACCATGGTATTAATACAGCTGTGAAAACACTTGACCAAATAGTATGAAATTCTTCAGACACAAATAAAGTATCCAGAAACTCCAGGCAGGAGTAAGCCTAGCTTAATATTTACAGGAATATAGAAACCAGTGAAGCAAACCAAGGAAACTGCCTCTGGATGTGAAATTCTAGGCACAGTTCATTGCGACTGAATTCGGCAGAGTACCCGGAGTGTGAGGTGCGGGGCTGGGCTGGGCTGGGCTGGACTCCTCCCTCTGAAGGAGGCCTCTTTGTTTCAGCGGTCGGAGCTACACAGAGAATTTTCCTAGGGCTGGTGAGAAAAGGATCAAAGCGAGAGTGCGAACCATTTCTTTCCCGAGGCCCATCACAGCCAGGCCTTCTGCCCACCAGACGTTGCTTACAGACATTAGCATGCATGAGCCCAGACCTTAGACACCTCCACACAGGTAGTCATTCTCTGTGCTGTACATGAGGAAATCATGCCACAGTGAAGTTAAATGGGTTGACCCAGGTCACTCTCTTATTAAATACCGATTCAGAGCCTGCAACATAATTGTCTGACTTCAAAGTCAATAGCGTCTGTTTAGCTCTACATTTTGCCACCTTCTGCAATAGCCTGAGTGCGTGGCACAGGGATGAGGAGGGGCTCTTCTTGCCCTGTGATTCTTGAGCAGCGCGGCTCCAGCGCTCAGTCCTTCTTCCCAGGTCCCCCTGCTCTTTCAAGCACCTCCAACCGTCCTTATTTTAAATTGGTCAGATGGCTGATCTGGGCAAACAGTGAGCAGCGTTGGAATCTGGCTTTGAGCGATGTTAATGCTCCAGGTAGGCAATTTAGGTCAAGTGTTTTCCAGCCACCTTTATGAGGTCTTTCTTCTTTTTAAGCCAATTTGCCTACTAATGCCAGCTCACTGACAGTGAGTGCAGGGGCTGTGAACGGCCTCCACCCGCGCCCGGCTGCTGCTCAGTACAGAGCGGCCTGCAAAGGAGGCTTTGAGCGGTGTACAGAGGGTCACATGCTCTCGCTCCCAGGCCCTGTCCTCCTGTGGGGCCGCTCTTCACCGGAGGGGGTGCTTGCATGAGCACAGCGGGCGACTCCTGGCAGCCGACATACATCTTTGTCCTCGTGATGGGCTCCACTCGTCTGGCAGCCACAGGCGAGATGTGTGTTATTCGCGAACGTCCTTGTTTCCGCAGATAATGGACCTGGTTAGGGGAATACACAGTAAACATGGCGTCCACCTCGGGATGAGCAGGGGAAGGAGGCTGCATATAAATAAGAGCATTGGGAGCCAGGGAGCAGTAAGTTGGGAAGGCAGCGGAGAAAGATGATTAAAAGTGCAGCTTGTAAAATCTGCAGCAAGGCTGGAAGCTCAGAGCGATTCTTGATTACAGAAGGACTAAAAGCAGCAGACTGCCTCATCTCCACCGCTGACTGGCTGGGCTGCTGGACATCGCACTTAAAATCCTGCTGTTACACACTTTGTTCTGTCGCAGAGTTGAGATTTTACACACTTTAAAAAGAAGTCCGGGCTGTGGTAAAGATGCGTGCCTGAAAGCATTATGAAAAAAGCTAAAAGTACTCCACAAATACAAGGTTACATTATTCTAAATTTTTGAAAGTGGCTAAAATTACTCTTAGGCATTTGAGTCCTCTTGCTACTTGAATATCAAGCAAGGCTCTTTATAACAAAAAAAATCTCTCAGGGATATACCAGGTATAAAAAGAAACAAAAGTATTGTCTGCCGTGTTATAGTTAAAACAGAAAAGAGGTTTTTATTAGCTTCATATTAGTCAGGATTTCACAGGCTATGCTGCAACAACAAACAAACCTGGAAGTCTCAGCGATTCCACAGCAGTGTAGTGAAGATGAGTCTACGTTTTTTTTTTTTTTTTAGGTTTTTTTTTTGTGGTTCAGGCTGGCCCTGAGCTCAGCCTCAAACTCACATCACAATCCTCCTGCCTCTGCCTCCCGAGTGCTGGGATTACAGGCGTGAGCCACCACGCCCGGCACTGTGGTATGTGGTACTGGTTGCTGCTGGGTGTGGGTCTCCACTCCCAGTATTGTTATGTGGTTACTGGGGAATCGAACCTGGGCTCTTGCGCTTGCAAGACAGGCACTGGAACCACTGAGCTAATTCCCCGGCCCGGTGAGTCTACGTTTTTGAGGCACTATATTATCCAGCATGCTTTGCGTGTTTCTGCTCCAAGAAAGAGGTTTGGAGTTCCACATAGCTTTTAAAGGTTAACCTATGATTTCTAGCATCACCACACAAGGAGAACTATAAGGTTTTGAATTGTCATTCCAAGGACTTGTCATTTTCCCACCTATTCCGTTGTCCAGAACCCAGTTTTATGGCCTCAGTTCAATAGCAAGCTTGATTGTGAATGTAGAGGGACCCAGGGAAGTTATAGTAGACACTCTCAGCCTTCAGGAGGAGGCTAACAAATCTCCCGGGAAGCCTTACAGCTCTGGAAGAGGTTGCACCACTCTGATGTCATTCCTCTGGCCTGTAAGCCTATGAAAAGGTAATAAGCTTGTGTAGTTGGGGGGGAAGAGAAAGATACCTCCAAATGTGTCAACAAGTTGTAGATCTGCTACACAGGTACACTGGATTTTAGTAGTGGAAACTGGTGTGTCTATTTCCTGGTTTATTCAAAGTAACACTAAGTAATTTAACCGTATTTTTAGGCTAATTATTTCCATGCCATCTTAGCAGCTATGAAATAATTGGGATAATATTACCTTTTAGCCTTCTAAGACTAAGGCTAATAGCTTTGGTCAGGCATTTTACTGTTGATTAGAATACTTTATTAAAAGCCGAGAATCATTGTGCAGAAAGAAATAGTTGTTAAACACAGCCATATATATTTTACTTCCTAACATCTGGCACTTTCATGGTCTGAATTCACCATAAATTGAGCATATTAGGTATTATGTACAAGCTGTCTCAACTCTAAAGAGATCCAGAGGTAAATTTTAGAGTTATGAATGGTATTTCAGCAGAAAGATCTCTGAGATCTAATGCTATATTTTATGACTTTGAGGCCTACGAGTGAGCAGAATGGGCATCTATAGAGAGCAACTGGTACCTTAAAATAGCAGCCTGCTTTTCAGTTAATTTTAAGTACCTTGGCCAGATGGACAACCAACTGTTTTCATCATTGTTGTGGAACTTCCCAGTGTAAAATGCTGGTGTGTAAAGGTTACCCTTTCGTTTTATCTTCAACAATGCAGTCTGTTCTTAGACTGAGTCCAGTCTCTCCACTTGTGAGCCTCATGATTTTAATTCACCAATCCTAAACTCCATCTGTTTGTTGCCTGTCAACAGTTGAACAGATTTCAATAAATTTAGAAGCTGTCGATACATTGTTAAATAAACCTGAATAATGGAAATGACTTAGGCACTAAAGATAACCAACCACTGTATTTATGGAAGATTCACAGGAGTGGTCTGGTTGTGTCTCACCACCCACAGGCCACAGAATTTCCTGCTTTCTCATAGTCAGAGTGGTGCGTCATTCCTTTCAAATGTTGAGGAGGAGAGTAACTCTGGCCTGAATTTAGACTGCGCCTTTGCAGTCCCTAAGCCCACAACATTTATCAGTTATGTGTCCTTGTTTTATCTCTGTCACTTCTTCTACAGTAAAATAAAATAAAACAACAATAAATATTATTTTATTTTTAAGAATTTGAGTATATTGTAATGGAATTTATAGTACTGTAGAGATATTGTTGAAACTTGGAGAATATAGTGAAATTTATAGAAATCCTAAGAATTCTGAGTAATTGATACAAACTAAAAGGAATTATGTTAAGACGTCTTATATAACAAACTACATTTCATTCTTTGCTGTAAGTATCCTTTATCGCCACTGTATTAGAGCTCAAGCATTGTCGAGTATTTTCCATACAGTATTTTGCTAGTATTTACACAAAGAACTTACGCGATTGCACGTTGTACAAGCTGGAGTGGAATCTAACAATGTGAGTGCTTAGTGATTAGCTTATCTTCCCATCAGTTTCTCATGATGCTTTTAAGAATTACCCACTTTGTGTCAGTCTGTTTTTCTTGGGGAGCAAGGGGAAGTTGAGGAGTGTTTATGTAATGCAGATAAAAAACAAAACGTCATTCACTGGTGATGAATTTTAGGAAATTCCCAATATATATCATGTCATGTTATTTGTGTAAAAACAAATGTTTTTATTTCTTTTGAGTAAATATACAGGACAGGAAGTAGTGGATAATGTGGTAAAGTTATATTTAACTTCATGAGAAACTAAAAACTTTTGTACCAAAGTAGTATATTCCAAGTTCTACTTGTTTCATATCTTGACCAACATTTGACATAAGCAGTCTTGCAAAAATTTTGGCCATTCTAGCATGTGCATTAGTTTTAATTTGCATTTCTTGATGATTGATGGTTCAGGGCATCTTTACAGGTGTAGGTAGTATCTGTTTAAATCTTTTGCTTATTTAAAAAACATATATATTTATATGTTTATAAATATAAATATATATATATTTATACATGTTTTATATGTATATATATATATATATATATATACACACACAACAATATATTGATATTGTTGGGGTGTCAGAGCTTATAAATACTAAGTAGGATAGTATAGTATAGTATATTCTGATACAAATCATTGTCACATACATATATTGCAAATATACTAGCCCGATAAATCATTATTTTACTAGTATATCTTGAAGAGAAAAATATTTAGTTTTTTTTTTTTTTTTTTAGGTTTTTGGAGACAGGGTCTCACTTTATGGTTCAGGCTGGCCCTGAGCTCAGCCTCAAACTCACATCACAATCCTCCTGCCTCTGCCTCCCGAGTGCTGGGATTACAGGCGTGAGCCACCACGCCCGGCACTGTAGTATGTGGTACTGGTTGCTGCTGGGTGTGAGTCTCCACGCCCAGTATTGTTATGTGGTTACCGGGGAATTGAACCCGGGTCCTTGCGCTTGCGAGACAGGCGCCAGAACCACTGAGCTAACTCCCCGGCCCCCGAAAAATATTTAGTTTTGATGAAGTATAAATTATCTCTTTTCTTTTTGTATCCTAAGAAATCTTTGCCTATCTTAAAGACTTTTTCTATGATATCTCTTAAAATTTTAGAGTTTTCAGATTTCACACTTAAATCCAAGATCTTTTCACATTAACTTTTCTATGTGGTGTGAGATAATGGTCAGGTTTTATTATTTCCATATGGGTAGTCAGTTGTTCCTGCACCTGTTATATAAGAAAATGATTATTTCGCTATTCAGTTAGCCTAGACCTCGAAAACCAATTGATTGTATATTGTGTAGATATATTTCATGTTTTCAATACTTTCATGTTAGTTTAGTTGTTTATTCCTGTGTTTTATTATGACTTTAATGTAAATCTTGAAAGCTGGTTGTGTAATTGTATATGTATAGGTCTGCTCTTTATAGCACATATATGTATATGTGTATATCATATATATGTAAAGCATTTCCATAGGTATCTGGGAATCAAGTATCTTTTGTAAAAATTCTGCTGAGAATTTAACTGGGTTGTGTTGAATTGTTAAGATCAACTTGGGGAGAATTAATATTTTGAATCTTCCAATGAACATATACATCTATTTTAGTCTTCTTTAATTTTTCAAAGCCAGATTTATAGTTTTAAGTGAGCAAAACTGGCACATGCTTAGTTAAATTTACCCTTGAGTATTTTATTTTTTTCTTCTTATACTTTTGATTAACATGTATTAATACTAAATATTAATGTTCAGTATGATATTTTAATATGTATGTACCACATGTGCTTAATCCTATTCTAAATTTTAAAGGTTCAACATCTAATTATTTTTCTTGGACTGAGGATTCAGCTCATTGGCACCATGCCTCTGTTGCAAGCACAAGGACTTGAATTTGATCCATAATACCAAAAAAATTGTCTTGGTGTAAATTGATTTGATAGATTGATCGCATTTACAGTAATTCATATGCAATATTAGTCCTTAGAGTTTAATGTATTTTATTAAGATTTCCAATGTATATGATTATGTAATCAATAAATTGAGAAGTGTTCACTATGTCTTCTGCACTTGGTATGCTTTCATTTCTTTGGCCTACAGGCTTACTTAGCTAAGCCCTCAAGTACAGTGCAGACTAGAAGTGCTGAGCGCTAGCATCCCCGTCTTGTCTTTTTCCTTTGTAGAAACGTGTTTAGACTTTACCCATCAATGTATTATCGCTCTGCTTTTCATAGATAATCTGTATCAGCCTAGAAGAATGGAATGAGTGTGGAGTTTTGCCAAATGATTTTGCTTAAAATAGGATTTTAAAGACTTTTGTTCATATTTTCTGGTAAACTATAATGATGAATTTTGGACTACTATACCAATTTACAGTGTTCCAACTAATCCCACTGTGACCTGATGTGTTACTCTGTTACTTTATGTATTGCTTTACTTCATGTACTAGTATTGTAAGGAAATGTGTTTTCATATTTATGAAGGGTGTTTGGTTTCAGTTTTCTTTTTTTTTAAAATGCTATCCTTGTCTAGTTTGATATGAGGACAAGCAAAACATAATGAATTACAGAATGTTCTCTCATCTTATATTTTGGAAGAGTCTTTGTGTAGTAATAATACTATTTCCTTAAATCTAATAGATATCACCAGTGAAGATTCTGTTCTTGGAGTTTTATTAGAGAATATAAATTACAAGTTTATTTATTTTAATAGGTCTACTGATACTCAAGACTTTCAATTTTTCTTCATGTTGTTTTACTTTTTCATTTTCATAAAATATGTTTGTTTCATATAGTAATATCACACCATTTCTGAAATTGGTAATTTTTTGTCTTTAATCAATTTTATTGATTAACAATTTTCAGTTTTTAATTCACCAATGTTTTTCTATTAGTTCTCATGTTTTCTAGTTTATTGATTTCAATTCTTGTTTCTGTTCTTTTCTTCTAATTTTGAATTTAATTTGCTCATTTATTTAGGTTTTATTTATTTATTTTTGTACCAGGAATTGACCTTGATAACTTCTACTTATGAGTTAGGCACTGGAACCACTGGGCTAAATCCCTGGTTAATTTAGATTATTGAAGTGAAACTTTAGATTCTTGGTTTTAGGAGTTCTGTTTTTTTTTTTTTTTTCAATTTTGGGGATCTTTCTCTGGCCCTTGTAATTCCAAGGGAGGGGCAATACCACTTGAGCTCAATTCCTGACCCCTAAGTTTTGCTTTTTGCAGATAGCATTGGGGCTATAAATTATACCTAATTATACCTGATTATTTCAAGGTCTAGGCTAACTATTATACCTATACTGCTTTAATAACATCTCTGAAATCTTAATAAATTGAACTATCAGGTTTAAAATATTTTGTAATTCTTTTAATTTGTCAATTGTTTTGTGTTATATTTTAAAAATAATGTAATAAGTTACAATACATAAATATCAAGGAAGACCTGAGACTTACATGCACTAACCATATTATATATTTAGGTGTGGCCTAAGATGGACTGTTCCTCTCTCAGTGTGGCTCAGGAGAGCCAAAGGCTGGAGCCTGTGCTTCATGGCAGTGTTCTCCAGCTGAATGCCAAAGACCACCAGTACCGATGCCATCTATGACCTGGCTGGTTTAACCTCTTCCCAGGTCTATTTCTAGACTTACGACACCAAAAATCAGTCACCTGACCAAGACTCTCTCATTAGAGCCTTTCAGTGAACCTCGTGTTCTCAAAGCCGGAGGGCCACTCCCTGACATCTAACACACCCAAGTTCAGCGCTGCGCAGTCTCTCTTCCAGTCGGGCTACTTTGCTTTCAGGAACCTTAAAAGTTTGCTTTAATTTTCTTCCTCTTGCTTTTGGTGCAACTGTCATAGTTTTTCTGTCTTGGAGTGTTTTTCCATTTCCATTATTTCTTACAAATCCCATAATATGCTTTACTTTATTGGGGAACTGATGTAAAATTGTTTATATTTATATATCTGCTACCATTTCTGTTGGTCTTTTTTCTTTTATGTCAAGGTTAGCTTCAAATTCTTTCAGTGTCTCTAATAGTCTTGTTTTCTGCTGATTCTCTTCTGTTTCTTTGAATACACCTTTACTTATTTTATATTTATTAGTGTTTTCACAGGCTATATAGTTCTAGGTTGAGTTTTTTGAGTTAAGATGTTATTCCATTTTGTTCCAATTTCCATTGATTTTGACAGAACATATGTGCTTTTTTATCTTTGGTCTTTTATGAGCTATTTGTTTTTTTATTCTGCTTTTTAGCATCTTCTCTGCATCACTGGTATATAGAAATTAAATTATTACGTTTTGTTATTCTCTATTTTATATTTTTGTTGTTTGGGTTTCATTAAGTTTTGTGGCCCTGTAGGTCGACTGTTTTCATCAGATTTGGACAGTTCAGTATTGAGTCTTGGAGTGTTTTTCCATTCCCATAATTTGTTTCTGACTTCCATTATACATGAGTCATCGAGGTTCTGTTTATTTGTTCACTTGGATGGGGAATATTTTTCTCTTTGTGGCTGTTTATATGTTTAAATTTTTATGCTTTCATATGTACTGATCTTTTCTTACTCAGTGTCTAATCTGATATAAAACTTATCCAGTAATTTTTCAAGTTCCATTTTTCAGTTGTAGAATTGCTTGGGTTTCTTCTATTTCCTTCCTTTTTTGCTTATTTCCTTTCAGCATTCTCTTGCTAGTTCTGTTTTTTTCATAATTTCTGGTAATTTCTATGAGCTAATTTTTCTTTTGATTTAAAGTCACATGGCTTTGCTCTCTCATGTGAGCAATGAGCTTTGATCAGATGTGTGATTGATTATTAGTGTTGAATGTAAGCATTTTATTTCTTCCTTTAAAGAGCATTAAAACTTTGTTTGAGTGAAGTTAGTTAGAGGTTAGCTTAATCCTCTTGATGTTTGTTGTAAGAATTTTGTTCTTTTAAAGATTCATAGAATAATCCTTAGGAAAAATTTTGGTTTCTCTCTAAGTTGTCCTTTTGGTGTCTCTCCTGAGTGCTCTGGACCTTCATTGAAACTTTATGACTTTAGACTCCCCGGGGCTCAAATGTCTTCCAGGTCTGTCTGAGCTTGGAAATTTATTTGGCTTGCAGTTGTTGAGATGCTGTTTGTAGTCTGCCAACATGTGAATGGTTCTGTGAACACACAACCTCCTATTCAGTAGGAGATCCATGGAGGCATGTGCTGACCTCAGAAGCCTCTCTCCTTTAGACTTCTGCTCTGGGCAATGTGACCCATGAATTTCTCCTACTTCAGGTCTCACTTAAATTCTGTGCACTATCTCCTCTACTTGGGATCACACTGTACTTGAGTTCCTCCTTTTTTGGATGTAGTGTACAAAATGTCTGTAGAAAAGTACAGTAAAAAAGTTAAAGACATAAGCCATATGAAAATCTCATAGATGCAGAAAAAGCATTTTACAAGATCCAACACCCCTTCATGATAAAATCTCTACAAAAAATTGAGATAAATCAGGATAAATCTGAATCTGATAAAGACTATCTATGAAAAATCATCAGCAAGCATCATACTTAAGGATCAAAAACTGAGTTCTTTCATGCTAAAATCAGGAACAAAATAAGGATGTCCACTATCACTACTCCTGTTCAATGTAATTCTGGAAACTCTAGCCATAGCAATCAGACATGAAAAATGAATAAAAGAAATAATAATAGAAGCGAATAATTTAGATTGTTATCTGCAGATGACATGATACTCTATAGAGAAGACTCCCCAAAACTCCACTAAAATACTTCTAGATTTAATAACTAGATTCAGTAGAGTAGCTGGATACAAAGTCAACTCCTCAAAATCAATAGCTTTCTTGTGTACAAAAAAATAGACTCACTAAGGAAGGAATTGTGGAAATAATTCCTTTCAGAGTAGCAACCAAAAAATGAAATACCTAAGAATCAATCCAGTGAAGGAAGTAAAAGACCTGCATTCTGAAAGTTATAGCACTCTTAAAAAAAAAGATCAAAGAGGATACGGAAGGGAGTATCAAAATCCTCAACTTGACACTATCTTACTACTGTGATAAAAACAGCATGGTACTGGCAAAGGAACAGCCTTGATAATCAGTGGAACATCTTGAATAGAAAACACAGAAATAACAACAGATATATTACACCACCTCCTCTTTGACAAAAGAGCCAAACATCTTCACTGGAAGAAATATAGCCTTTTAAACAAAAGGTGCTGAAAAATTGGATCTCAACTTGCCAAAGGTTAAAACTACACTCATATCGGGCCGGGGAGTTAGCTCAGTGGTTCCGGCGCCTGTCTTGCAAGCGCAAGGGTCCGGGTTCGATTCCCCGGTAACCACATAACAATACTGGGTGTGGAGACCCACACCCAGCTGCAATCAGCACCACATACCACAGTGCCGGGCATGGTGGCTCACACCTGTAATCCCAGCACTCGGGAGGCAGAGGCAGGAGGATTGTGATGTGAGTTTGAGGCTGAGCTCAGGGCCAGCCTGAACCACAAAGCGAGACCCTGTCTCAAAAAACCTAAAAAAAAAAAAAAAAAAAAAAAAAAAAAAAAAAAAAAAAACTACACTCATATCTCTCACCATGTACTAAACTAAAATCAAAATGGATTAAAGATCTAAATATTAAAATAGATGTCCTAGATCTATTGGAAGAGAGGTTAGGTAGAACTCTTGAAGACATTGGTGTAGGGAAACACTTCATGAACAAAATCTCAGTCACTTCCGAATTAGCACAAAGAATCACCAAATAGGATTTATTCCTATTAAAGAGTTGCATAGCAGGAGAAATCACCAACAGAGTGAAGACATAACCCACAAAATGAGAAAAAAATTTTACTAGCTATTTCTCAGCTAGAAGCTTACTACCTAGAACATACGAAAACTGGTGTGAGGAAAAAAATTATAACTCCCAAATTTAAAGGTCTAATGCAAAAATCGGAGTCTGAAATGAATGTTTTTCAGAAGAATCAGCAAAGAGACATATGAAAAAATATTCAACATCACTGATAATTCAAGTGATGCAAATGCAAACAATGCTGAGATTCCACTTCACTCCAGAAAGAACGGCTGCTATGAAGAAATTAATCAACAACAAATGCTGGTGGGCCACGAGGAGAAAAATAACTCTTTTCTACTGTTGGTGGGAGTGTAGCCAGATGCAACTGCTGTGGAAATCGGTGTGGAGATTCCTCAAAAAGCTAGATTTAGAGGTTCTATTTAACCCTGCTATTTCCCTTTTTGATATATTCCCAAAAGAATTAAAACCGTACCACAGCAATATATGCACACTTGTGTTTATAACCAGACAGATCATCATAGTTAGATCATGGAAACAACCCAAAATGCCTATCAATGGGTGACTGGATAAAGATTACAAAAATGGAGTACTATTCAGCCATAAAGAATAATACATTTGACATATTTATAGATAAGTGGATGCACATTGAGGCCATACTCTTAAATGAAATAAATAGGACACATATGTGTAAATACAGAGTAATTTTTCTGGTGTGAGAAACTGAAAATGTGAGTGAGAATAATAATGTACCGTAGGTTTTATAAAACAGAAAGAAACTGTTCAAGGGAGAAGGGAAACTAGGAGAGTAAGTGGGGGGAAGGAAAGTAAATGGGGAGGGGTAGAAGGATGGATGGATTTATCTTGGTGTTTATGCTGCACACTAAGGTAATGATGTAAGGTATTTCTGAGCAACTGTCAGTGTGGATATACATTTGTATGGAATTGCTATTGTTTTTAATACTTAATATACTAACAAAGTATTTTTTTTAAGTAGAATAATCACAGAGCTCACTTTGTTCTGGCTCCTCCTGTTTGCTTGCTCAATGCCTTGAGCTTTCTGTGTAACTCTAATGTGTTTAATATTTTTGCACATGTTTGTAGTTGTTTGTGCAGGGAGAGCAAGTCTCGTCCTCATTCTTTTATCAAGGCTAGTGGTGATGAAATCAATGACTTACTTTAGATATTTGTCTTGAGACAGAGCATTGATTTATTTAACATGGAAAAGTTTCTGCTTGGATTATGCATGCCATTTTCCTTCCCGGTCCATATACTCTGGAAAGTCCTTCCACTTGGTATCTGGCTACTTGGTTTAGTAATGTCTATCCAGCCAGTGGAGAACTAATGTCAATCTATTGGAGACGTATAGGTTAACTTCCCTGGTTGTTTATATATTTAAATTAAAAACTTCAAGGTCCATTTTAATGCTTACTCAATTGTGTTATATATATGAAGTGAGGCATAAGCTGTAAATGAAATATCCCAAATTCAAGCGCCCTGGAATATGGCCTAAGATTTTTTTCTGACTAAAGCAAAATTTGCTACAGGTGAGATCAACCTGTAGGTTCCTTAAGTGGGCCCAGGGAACCAATTATCCAGGTTATTGGACTTTGGTCCCACAGTTTCTGGATGTGATTTTAATGCTTACCACTCAAAGAAGAAAGAACTAGAATGCCATTCAGGTTGTTATCGCCTCAGCCAGGCAGTGCAGCCTGCCACTTCCACTAACAGCCTTTGGCTAGAAGTAGTGAAGCCAGATCAGAGAGAGACACTGGAAAGATCTTACAGTCGTAGGAGCTGCACAGCTCCCTGGGGAGAGCACCACATACCCTGCAGGCCCGCCGGGGAAAGTACAAGGATCAGTGGTGAGAGAGAGAGGCAGAGAGGGACCCAGCAGGCGCATTCGTTACAGACTCTTCAGGCAGGAGAGAGGGGACTGGGCAGCAGGGTAGGACTTGCCACTCTGAGAGCCTCCGCATGTTCTGAGGTTTAAGGGTTACCTGGTACCAGCCCATGGCTGCCTTGAGATGTTTATAGTGACCTTGAGCCATGCACTGAGACTGGTGGCTGGGGTGTGGCCTACATCGAATCCCCTCCAGAAGGGCCACTGTGCTGCACAACCCCAAGACTGGATGAAGGTAGCATTCATTTATTCACCGGTTCACTGACACGCTCATTACATCATTCATTCATTGGTTCTTTCACTCAATGTCGAGTCATTCACGGGTTGATTCACTCACTCTACCCTCAGCACAGGTCCAGCTGTCTGCTGTGTGACACACGCACTGCTGTATTTTATCAAAGATTTCATATAAAATGTATGTTTTACAGAATAAATAGTACTTTTTATTTGTTCTAACCGATGAAATTTCATTGGCTATAACCTACCAGTAAAGTTTCCCAGTGGACCATGGAGCAGAATGTATTCTCTAGGATTATTTGTTTTTCCTGCTTTATATTTAGGCAAGTGAGTCCTACGGAGGTCAGATCATTTTCTCAGTAAGTTCCTGAAGGACCCTCACTTAGGACACAAAGCTTGATCCCCCGAGGAACCTGCTCTCTAGTGCAGTGCCTCCCCCAGAGGGTGGGCTCAGTGCGTCCTCGGTCACATGGTCCAGCCGGATGCCAGGCCCACTGTGCGACCTTCTGACTATCACATGAGAACACGATGTGGTAAGGTCCTGGGAGGAACGCAGAGGACTTTCTTGCTGAGTCCCAGTGAGGGGACAGAAATTCCTTCAGAGGGCACACAATGCAAAGGAGAACAGGCAGGCCCGGGGTGGGGTGGGGGGCAGACTTCCAAGATGGCAGCCACCCGCACTAAGACCACATTCCTCTGGGCCGAGAACTGGCTTACAATGTCAGTACCTTCCTTTCTGGGCGTGTCCTGCACAGAAACAACACCTCCAACGGTGCTGTCAGGGTCTCAGGAACTTGCAGGTGCTCTCACTGGCCGCCGGTCTGCTGTGGCCCTGCCAGCTGCACAGTCTGCTGTGTGAGGAAGGTCCCTGCTCCAGGAGGCATCCAAGAGGCTTTGTGTTGCGGTGTCAAAGCCATAGGAGTATTAAGATCTATTTGCAAACACCCTAGAAAAGCTAAATTGAGTTAATTTCAGTTTCTTGGTAGAAACACTGATTAAAAAAAAATTAAATGTCTTACTCTTTTAGGAAAAAAAATCAATGGTTTAAAATTAATTTCATTTTTTAAATTCACTGTTAACTCAATAAAGCCTTTTGGGCTTTTTAAGCTAATTGTCTTTGAACTCATTCTAAATTCAAAAGTCTTTATAATTTTGATAATATTTTAACCACTATTCTCACTAAAGTAGTTCATCTTACAAACTTAGAAAGATGTAGAAAAAATTAACCAGAGCCCAGTGCAAAAATGATGCACTTAAGAAAAAACATTTCTATAATTTTAACAATATTAGGAATTATATTACTCTTTTTTTTTTTTTGAGACAGTGTCTCACTTTGTAGTTCAGACTGACCCTGAGCTCAGCCTTGAACTCACAGCATCCTCCTGCCTCTGCCTCCTGAGTGCTGGGATTATAGGTATGAGCCACCATGCCCGGCACTGTTGTATGTGGTTACTGGGGATCGAACCTGGGCCCTTGCACTTGCAAGGCAGGCTCCAGAACCAATGAGCTAAATCTCTGGCCTGAGTATATTTTTTAAAAGCTTAATTTTAAAGGTAAATTTTTCTAGACTTACCATGGTTATATAGAGGTGCAGATGGTATGGGAGAGGATACAATGAAAATAAAAAGTTTATGTTGTTATTCCTGTCCGACACCTCCTTTTAATTTCTATTTAATCTTCTAATAGCCTAGATACATTCTGTCAACTTGAAATATTGCTAGAGGATTTGCTTTCTGTTTGAGAAATTTATGTTAGTAATTCCTTCTTTCAATCACCAAGTTTTAGCATTCGGTCTATTGGTTTCTGGTTTTGAAATTGTAGTAAAATATCCATCTCTTGACTTGTCTGCCTGTAATTACAACTCTTGATGGCGACAGACCTTCTGCTAGTTTCTTGCCTTGCTTCTGGAAGGCAAGGATTGGTACAGTGTTGGTTGTTGTCTGTGTGAGGTTTTCCCGGCCGGAGAGGGTGAGGCACAGAGTCAAGCACAGACCCTTGGGACTGTTTCTGGAACTTCCGATTTACTCAGGCTTAAGTCTCACATATATAGCAAAAGGTCATAGGGTGGGGTGAAGGCTCGGAGGAAGGGAGGGTCTATAGGTTTGATCTAGGGTTTTGCCCAATACGAGAACTTTGTGAGTGGGTGATCTGTATGGCATTAGCTATGGGGGAAGGTGAGGTCATGGGTGAGAGACAAGAGGGGTGGGGCTGTCAAGATGGCCGCTGACAAGGTTCAACGCATGGGAGCGAGTGTGCTCAAGCTCCTAAGGGTCTGCAAATCTGCAGGGAGACAGAGTCTCAACCTTTAGGCTCAGGAGACAGGCACACGGTTCACTTGCTCTAGCCAGACTTCAAGCTCTCTCTTAGTAAAGGGCTAGAGATAGGAATTCCTGTTTCTCTTGGCATTTGTGACACACACCAGGATTCTAGTTCATGCAGTGGTCCAACTCTTCCTGCTACAGCAGTCACAGGCTTCCGGTCAGACAGCAGAGTGTGTTCCAGGCAGAGCAAGGGCGGGTTGGGAACTGTGCAGTGAAGATTTCTGTGTCTTATTTCATTGTCTTTATTTAGGACGTGGTTCTGATTTCTCTTACAATGTGAACATAAAGCCCTTGAAGGCATGAACACTATGACTAAAGGAGGTATTTATCCTTCTCTCTAGACATGTTCACAAGCAAGAAGGAAGATCAGTTTGGAGGTCTGACATCGGAAACCTCTCAGCACTGTCTGTGTTATGGAGCTGTCTCCAGAGGGCCAAGGTTCACCAGCCAGAGCCAGTTTTCCGGAAGTAGTTTTTCAGAAGCATTATCTCAGTGGCCCTGTCACACAGGGGACAGATTTTTCAGATGGAACAGAAGAGATTTCCAAAACTATTGCTAATTCCAGGCATGGAGGCAGGCAGCATTTGAAGGAACCATAGTCACTGGCCAAGAAAGAGCTGGCTTAGCCGTGCTTTCCTGGCAGAAACGATCATTGTATCTGTATAGCACCTTCCAGCACCCCCGCCCCCAGGCATCCTTGGGGTGATTCACGTCGGCCAGGTTTAACCCGCACTTTCTTGAGCCCATGGAAGTGGGATGAGGACACTCATGCCACTGAGCTGCATTCCCAGGGACTCTCCCCACTTCTCAGACCTCAGTTCTCCGTTTCTCAGTATTGCTAGTTATCCATGTTGGATGCATTTCCTTTGCAGTTTTTATGATGTTATTTCCTACCTTTCACTGTTCTTTTTACCATCTAATTTGGCTGTCTCTTTTCATAAGTAACTCATCTTTATCAAGTCTTTCAAGGCTTTCCACTTGGTATACACAGAAACAACTCTTTTCATGCTCTTCTTTTATCGGCTTATGCAATTCTTAATTAAATTACATAACTGCAAAAGAGAATGCATCTGGGATGAACAGATTTGGTAGAATCACAACTGACTTGGTCGAATGTCCAACTCAGCTGGTGACAGCAGCAGTGTCAGCATGTATCAGAAATTAGCCAATGAACAGACAGCTCTCTGTACATGGAGCCTCAGTCATTATTATTTACCAAAGATGTGGAGAATGCTCATCAAATGTGCAGTTGGTTAAAGAGAAAACAGTTCCCAAAGCTGCACTTTGGCAAATTCTTCAAAGGACTGCCATTGCTATTCCCATAGCACAGGTCTGGATCTGGGTCTCGGTCAGCCCAGGGAGCAGAAGACACAACAGACCCATTTGGGCTGTGGGAAGATGTGCAGATGGCTCAGACAGCAGCCACTCTGAACCTGTCTTCGACTTCAGAATTCAATTCTGGGATCACTAAGTTGTGAGCTGAACACAATAGCAATTGTATCTTATCTGGGAAGAAGAATAACAGCTCTTCCTAAGACAGCTGTGCCTCCATCCCTGTCATGACATGAGATTACCTGGTGGGGGGGAACTAAGGTGGAAAATGGAATTAATACAGCTAGTCTGCTGACTTTAAAATTAGGAGATGAGCTGGGCATCGAGATGCACACCTGTAATCCCTGTGGGGCTGAAGCTGAGGCAGGAGGATTACAAATTCAAACCTATCTGGGGAATTTAGTGACTTAGATCGCCCTGTCTCAAAATAAATAACCAATAACGTGGCTCAGTGGGAAAGCCCTCCGTTCAGACCCAGAACAATCAGCACCACTTAGAAGTAGGAGGTTTGTCCTGGCATGTCTGTTGCCAGCAGAGGGGTCGTTCTCAGAAGAAAAAAAAGCTAAAGAAGAGGGCGAGGGAGATGGAAAGCTCAGAGTATTCAGTGTCAGAAAGCCTTGGCCCACTCTGGCTGGCAGTGTAGATGAAAGCAGGCCCCATGGGTGTGTGACCTCTGGTGCTGGGAAGGAGAGAGTATGGACTATGTCAGGAAGTATCAATAAAGAAATGAGCCCTTGGTCCTAGCCCTAGGAGACCCTGTCAGAGTTTGGACCTCCAGATCTGGAAGAGAAGTTGATGATTCTTAAGCCCTTAAATTTGTGTTTATTTGTTATAGCAGTGACAGAAAACTAATGTGTTTAAACTTCTGACTTCTTTGACTTCCTCCCTGTTCCTAATAAAGGAAATTATATTTAGAGGATTTATTTAACCTAGTCTCCACCTTTTACAACTCCTTCTACTCCTGCTGTATTTAAATGCAGCTTCATCCCCGCTTCTTGTAACTTAAGAGGAATATAAAATAAAGGACCCAATCTCTATAACTGAATGCTTAAAATGCTTTAAGTATCCGAGGAGGCTTTTTAAACAGCTATCCTGACACAGCCAGAGAAAGCCAGAAACATGAAACGCTCTCCCATGGGCGCTGCTCAGTGAGCACTGGACCTTGTTTTGCAAACCAAGCGGCTTTGGGGTGCCCAGCACCTCCGACTCACGTGCTGTTTCTCGGTCTGCTCATACTTGCACAGTCCCTACATTGCTTGGCTGAACAGGGCCCCCAAAGATGCTGTAAACACCATTTACTGCCAAACTTATCTTGGGCACTGTTATCTCTCAGCACACACCTCTCACCTTTGGGCAATCATGGTTGGGGCATTGCAACAAGGAGAGATGTCAAAGAGACCAACCATCGTTAATCACAAGGACTTCATGCAGATCACATGCAGAACCAAAGGAGAGAGTGAAATCTCCAATAGGTACTAGACGTGTTGCTTTAGGAGGGTAGAGGACTGTACAGAGGTTGTACTTTTCCACTTTAAAATCTGTCATAGACATGAGATGCACCTCAATAAAAATGACTTTTGAGGTGGTGCTCATGAGCCCCAAAGGCTTGTCAGATGTCAAACACAGAAAGGGGCTTCACTGTAGGTTAGATAGCTTCCAGTCAGGGACAAGCCACTGGGAAGCTGAGTGGTGGCTGTAGTAAAGCCACCCAGAGGACAGTGCTGTTAGTTAATTCCTGAGAAGCTTTTGTGTTGACACGGGGAGGTTTAGTGTATGGCCCAAGGATGGCAGTCGTTTTCAGAAGTCCTTTCCTGAAGATGCTTAGAGAGTAAGAGGCTGTGATGTAGGGAGATGCTGAGGTCTTGAGGGCCATGTGAACCTGTCCTGGTCTGGGCAGGTGCTGATTCCTGTAGATCTGGGTCACAGGTCGTGTCAGGAGGATGAACCACACCCAACAATGGTGCAGTGGTGCTTCCAAAGCAGCCCTGGGGAACTGGGTTTCTGGATGTGCTGTTTCTTGTTGGTGGGTACCCACCTTTTCTTCATGTCTATGCAGTGATGAGGGTTAACATGTCTCACTGTCTACATTCACCATGCTGGGGCAGAATGGACACTGGCTAGAAGGCAGAGGGCATCCTCTTTGCCCCTGCTCAGCCTTCCTAGGGATATAGCAGAGCTGGAGAGGAAAAGCAAAGCCCATTACAGTCTTCCCAAGAACGGTCACATCTATATCCTACAGAGGTGGGAAGAAGACAAGGAAAGACAAAGCGACATTTTGGTGTGGTATTTTGGAGGAAAATCAGTAAAGTGAAATAGAGCTGTAATCAGCTGGAACCTGGGTGTGTTTCTGTGGCTATTTTGGAATACTTTATTTTTTTAGATGTACATAAAGCAATTTTCCACTCATAAATTTGACGAGTCAAGACATAGTCCCTTAGAAAAGCAATGTTGAGTAATTTGCCTGTTATTTTGGGGAAACGATTTATTCACTGTATAAAGTAGGTAAGAGTTGATGCTATAAATAATTCTGGCACTCTTAATTAGAAGAAAGAAGCAGTAAACAGAACTGTAGGCACATCTTGGATAGGAACACGGAGCAGACACATACACCATCGGATGCGGATGTGGGAATACGTGTGTGCATGGGTACACCTCATTTGCATAGAGACATTTTAGTTTGTCAGAAAAATGGAAATAATTTGATTGTGGTGATCCTGACTTTCTCTTACACAGGAAATATTGATGGATTTTGTTTCCAGAATAAGACACTCTGCTCCTTGGAACTCTGGGCTCTCCTTAAACAATTTACTTAAGTGGATGCCAAATAGAACTCTGGGAGCACCATTTTTCCATGAGTTTACTGCTGCCTGCAGAATTCCGTGCCCACACTGGGAACATAGCTGTGGTGTTCTGCTCATCCTGTAGAAGCTCTTAATGTCTGTTTCTTGAGCAGAGGTCCTAACTACCTACCACTACTCTTCCTTACCTAATTTCAATGGTGGGACGTTGTCTTCACCATGAGTTTTGCTGGGAACACGGCCAGTGTCCAGACAGAGACTGATTGCTCAGGCTCCCTGCTATTTAGCTGTGAAATGTAATTACATTTTGATGAAAAAGGTAATAATGGAAGTGATGTATGCACAGTTAAAGATTTTGTTTTTATAGGAAGATATATACCTTTTACTTGTCACCTTTCCTCTCTAGTTGAGCAGTAGAAATTGGGACAGTCACTTCGAGCTCTGAGATGAAAGTTACAAGACGAAGGTCGTGAGACTGCTTGTCATCTGTGAGAGAGAAATAGTCTTTGGACTTGGGGTGTCTTTGTAGGATGATCCTAACTTGTAACCTAACTAAGACATAACTTGAAAGATCTATACGCAAGGTGGATTTGGACCCTGACATGTTCTGGTTGACTTCTCTCCAAATAGCCCAAATCTTCCCCCTGGAAACAGGCCGAACTTGATGAAGTCAGAGGTTCAGACTCATGGTTTATTATACTACCATTGGTGCAAAAGTTAAGCAACAGACTTACAGTAATTTAGAGGATTCATTCGGAAATTAGCAAATAAAATGTTGTGCTATTGTTGCTAAGAATGTAACTTTTGATTTTGATAAAATTTTAAATTTACAAAAATGTATAAAGCAGTTGAAAGAATAGTACTGGGATGTGTGCAGACTCTTCTTTCCAGTGCCATTTATCATTCCCTCACACTCTCTGTGGTATGTGTGTGTGTGTGTGGGGCACCTGTAAGTGTGTGTATCTACCTATATAATATACTTTTCCAAGTCACTTGAGAGTAAGGAAACTTTCACCATCTTTTATTTTTCAAATGCCTAGGACATATTTGAGCATGTTCTCACAGCCATCATTAGTTTACTGTTGTGTATCATAGGCAGAAATATTACAGAACTGATGCTGGACCTTCTTGGTGTCTTATCTGGGACAAATCATGACCCTTCGCCACTTTGGTCACTTGCCCAAGATGATATCTCCCTTACTGAAAATGAACTATTGAAAAATGAACTTTTCCTTTATTTAATTGACAAATAATGCATGGGCAGATTCTTCAAGATCATGTAAATATTGTATTAGTCATTACAATTCTATTGCGAATTTTCACATCCATTTATGATTTTATCCATTAGACAAGTTCTTGTTTTCTTTTTCAAGTCAGGATCTCATTATATAGTTCAGACTGGCCCTGGCCCTGAACTCACTATATAGCCTGGACTGGCCTCAATCCTTTAGAAGATTTTAAAAAGGATAATCGGTTTTAAAAGGAACTTATTGTTAAACTTAGAACAGAGTGGCTTACAGTTTCATGTTATCCCTATAGTCCCATACAGACCTCTAACCTTGCCTTCCTCCTGTAACACGGAGAGAGGTGACATTGTGTGTCCAGGTGAAATGATGTTCCATCCAGCTGTCCAACTCCAAGGGGATGTTGCTTGCATTCTGGGAAGAACATTTCTTTGAGGTGTGAGTCTATCAATTCTCTGTAGACTCTCTAGCTTGCTTGGAAGGTGCTCATTAAAGCATAGAAATTTTCTGCTATGGAAAATGTTGAGATCACAGATCTTCATTCTTTGACACATTTTCACCTGTTCTGATCAATATCCACCGCCATTTCTGAGGTTTGGGCATAAAAGGCAATATAGCTAGCCTTTTCTTTGTAGGAATCCTTATTCTTGGTGCTGTACTTTTCTATTTGAGAAGTCAACTACTTGAAAGCTGCCTTCCTGTAATGAAGGAAGGAAGTCCTGTCAATAGGGAGGGGCAATAACAGTTGTGGTTCGTAGTTAGGGGGCAATGTTCCCATCTCAGCCCAGGCTTTGAATTAGCCCGGTCTGGGTGCAAAATGTGTGAGTGAAGGGGTCTGATTGGATTCCAGCTTCTGGCCATCTGAGCGGTTGTCTGCTATTTGAATCTTCCTAGATGAGACCCTGGGTGTCATGGAGCAGAGGCCAGGCACTCCCACAGCACTATGTCCTAGTTTTGGGCCCACAGTATCTGTGAACATAGCAAATAGAGATTATTTTCTGCCACCTAAGGGTTTGGTGAGCAGTGGTATATAAGATGGGGCATCTAAACACTTCTTCTCTGTCTTAATGGGATGGGACCACCCTTGGTGGGAACCACTAGCTGTTCTAGTCCAGTACTGTCTCCTTCTACCACTTGTCAAGAAAATATATTTCAAATAAAAGTATTATGATATTATGAGTGCAGACCATTTCTTCTGTGTCCTCTAAAGGAAAAGATTCACAACTGCTGTGATGTTTCTGTAATGTCAGCAACCCTGAAACTTTAGCAGCATTTAATCTCTACAGTTTGTAAAGAACCATGGTGTTTACGGATACTTACAACTGTCAAACAGGTGCAGTAAGCAAAGTCGATTGTACTGTGTTGGTAGAATCCCTTTGATCATGGAAAGGTAGAGATAAGCTGAACTCTGTGGAGAGAATCGTATTTCTCTGGGAATATGCCTTGTGAATTTGGGGATGTCTTCCTGATCACCTCCCTCTTTTCCTTGACTGACTGAAGGGCAGAGGGGGAGCTCAGGAGTGATCCCTGCCTTGACTTGCCAAAGGGACCTGCTGCTTCAGTCTTTCTCGTGATGTTTAGTGCCTGCTACCCTGAGAGGAGGCAGACCTCCCAGAATTCTCCCCCATCTGCTCATCAAGGCAGGAAGTGCTCTGTGTTCTAGTGACAGAGCATTGAGGAAGACAGATGCAGACTCTGTACCCATGGAACTCATGTTCTAAGGAGGAAGGATAATTCAAGTGTGGTGGATATGAAAAGACTGCTTTTCAAACTACTTGTAGTAAAGAACCTCATTTGCCATTGTTGATTTCCAATCTGTTATGGTTGAACAAATTCTAGTACACTTGATTAGAATACAAGTTCAATCCAGCGCAACTCATCATCTATGTGCAGCAACATCCACAAGTGTCTGTACCGTGTTCAATAAGACTAGTCCCTGGGTTACTTCTTTGGACAGCATGACAATTCTATATTTTTCTTTTTCTTTTCTTTTTTTTTTTTTTGAGACAGGGTCTTGCTTTGTAGTTCAGGCTGGCCCTGAGCTCCACCTCCAACTCACATCACAGCAATCCTCCTGTCTCTGCCTCCCAAGTGCTGGAATTACAGGAGTGAGCCACCATGCCTGGCATTGTGATATGTGGTACTGGTTGCTGCTGGTGTAAGTCTCCGTGCCCAATACTGTATGTGGTTACCGGGAATTGAACCTGGGCCCTTGTGCTTGCAAGACAGGCACTGGAACCACTAAGCTAAATCCCCAGCCCAATTCTAGGTTTTTCTTCAGGTTTGTGTATGTTTACCTTTGCTTTTTGCTTTTGTCTCACTGCAAATTGTTTGTACACAGACTGTGTGGAGTAGCACAGTTGTATAGAAATAGTACACATAGATGTCAGGTGCTCTTCTTCACAAATTTCCTGACAAAAGCGAGGAAGCCAGAAGTAGTCTCCTCACAATTACACAGACCACCTCTTACATTCTGGCTTCTTGGAATAAGGCTGACTGACCACAAGAGCAGTAGGGGCAGAGCTTGTGCACTGTGGCTTCATCAACTGGTGCTCCTTGGTGACGACATGGACCTGAATGTCCTTTCCACACTGCTCCTGGGCTCACTTCATCTGGATCTCATGAGGCATTAACCTGTGACATTCACATTGCTCTGGAGTCATGGTCGATGCAAGAGTTCTGCAAGGCTCAGTGCTCTCTGGAAGTTAGAAAAAAGAAAGTGATTTAAAAGTATGTTTAAAGTACTACACTGTTGAAATCCTCAGAAATATCCTCTGAATTTTATAGGGAAGGAAATGGTAATATATTAACTAAGGGAGTCTCTCAGGTCAACAGACAAGAAAAGTGATGTTCTAACTCTTAATTTTCTTTCAGGGTTTTGAAAACCAGCAAATAAAACTAGTTTCAAAGTCAGTAGGCCACAGGCTGTTTATGACCCAGAATTCTTACTAATTCTAATTATAAATATTTTTCTTGTAACTAATTACTTTCTGAAATTAGGTAATCTAAATGACAGTGCAACTGGGCAGTAGGGAGGAATAACACTATCCTCTTATTCGGTTAACTTTGGGGACAATGGATGAAAAGTAGGATCTACCTGACTTGGGCTACCAACTCATGGGACTATTTGGGGAGTGTAACCCCAACTCTCATGCCTAATCTAGCTTCAGACAGAATCTTGCAGTAGAGTGGGGAAATCAGTGAAACTGACATCTTACTAGCTGTGGAGTGCTTTCAGCGAGGAACTGGAGCTGGCAGATAAAGTCCTGCTGCTTCTGTCCAGATCTGTTTGTCTGCAAAAATTCCTTCTCACTTAAAAAAAAAGAAGAATCCAAAGAGCAAACAGCTACCACTTCCCAAACCAAACAAGAGATGAAAAGTCTACCCAGTAGTCATTTCTCCTGTTTTTTTGTTCAAAATACCAGTGTTTATTTAATAGACCTTCAGCCTTGGGCTGCAAACAAACAGATCAATTGCTAGGGTGTTCCACTGTGCCTATCATCCTGAAGGCCATCGATGGCATTTATTCAAGTCTGAAAGTCATCACATGGGCCGCAGGTGCAGCTGATGTAGCATGACATTGGTGCTCTATAAAGAGCTATGAGTGACAGCAAGCAGGTAGGGGAAGCCATGCCTGAGTGCTTCAGGCGGCCAGCCCACCTCTCAGCTTGCAGCTGCCCCATGCTCAACAGAGTCATCTCCTGGTCACGGCCACCATGCCTCATCACCTACCTCAGCCGCAGTTGGCCCTCTGCTTGTCTCCTGCTCTGCCTGTGGCCAAGACTGAGATGCATAGCTAAAGGGCTTTAATATCTAATATCTTTCTCTGCTGGGATGAGCTCATTTCTGTGCTGCTTCCCAGCATGCAGCTGTACTTATTTCTCAGACAAGATGCAAGTTCCCACAGGTAAAGGATCTGCCCATCTTTAGAAAACAAAGACCAAGGTCTGAGATTTGTAAACTAAACAAACTCACATGAGCCAGAAACCAAAGGACAGAAAAGGAAGTATGGTTCCCCAGCTGGCTAAATGTCAGGGAAGAGAACTAGCTACCACAGGGAGCCAGAGCCAGCCAACACTTTCTGTCATCCAATGAGAGGAAATGCTGAACAAACTTGACCTTGTCCAAGCTGTCCTGATGAGCTGATAGAGTTGAAGGCCACTCCCCATGGATTTGTACAGTGACATCATGGAGGAGAAGAAGCAACTGGCATTATTTTGGTACTAGGAAAATAGTGTTCATTTGCTTTGTATCTCAAACTTTATATTTCAAAGTTGAAGGGCTGGTAGGAGCTTCTGTTTACAGATGGAGCCCCTAGGAAATTACTTGTATGTTTTTAGGACTGGATGGTTGTATGGAAAATGCCACAGCTCCTGCCAACTCTTAAAGAACTTGTTTCTGAGCAGAAAGGACACAATACAGCTGGTGTGCGAGGATGACATGGATGGAACAAAGATGGGCTGGGATCAGGGTATCTTGGTTCCAGGTATTGTCCAGGAGCCTTTGGGTACAATGAAATGTTGCATGCCTTTCTGGGAAGATTACACTTCAACTAAGCTCAAAATTGTTGCAACTCAAGGTCAACAATGATCTGGAACAGTATCGTTTTTCTCACATATAAAATGGACAGATTGTGATGTCTCTGGAAGCTCATTAAGTAGCACATTGGGTTTTATGGTCATGAATGCCTAGGGTAATGTTCCAGGTGAGGTGTGTGTGTGTGTGTGTGTGTGTGTGTGTGTGTGTGTGCAGTTGGGATGGGGCTGAGTGGGGTGAGGTGTCCTGCAGGACTCACTCTGGTAGGGGAACTGGAAGCATCCGTTTCTACTGAGCTGAGCACTACTGGGTCCAGATATTCATGGATAGAAATAATTGCCACATCCCCTTGCTAGGATATGTATGAGGTCCCGAACCTCATAAATTCTTTTGGAATGTGTATCTACTCGGTTCATTTGTCATTTATTCAACATTTTCCCAGGATCTCTGGGGCGGATCTCAGCTGATTCATGGCTGCTTGGGAGATGAGCCGAGTTGCCTCTGCTGCACAGTGCTGGAGGAGGATCAGTCTCTCAGGGTCTCCAGAGGGCAGGAAGTGGTATCTGGCCTGAAGAGATCCATTCAGCAAGAAGTGAAATGATTTACCATTTTAAAGAACATTTTGTAGGTGTTTGAAGGTCATAGCTGGACACCAGTGCATGCGTCTAAACAAAGGGCGTATTGTTCCTCCATCTCTAACTCTGACTGCCTTGGAGAGTGGGAGCTAAGCATTTTCTCTTCTGCACTGTTCTACAACAGTGAGCCCCCTGCTCCATGGGTAGGAGAGTTGAGGCTGAGTGTGGATCCAATTCTGAGGTTGCCTTGGTGGGGCTTGTGGTACAGGGAAGAACTTTACTCGTGATAGTGAGGTGAGGCCAATCTTTAACTCTTTCTGTTCTCCATATTTGGTCCTTTGTGGTCCCTAGAGGGTTCCTGCTTCCATTTCCACTGATTTTCCTGCTTGAACTTTGCATCTGTCAATTTGCCCATAGATACTGTTGTGATGTCACAATTGCCACTTGATGAGAGCGATTTTCCCAAAGGAAACAATCGTGGTGATGAGCTCCAGCTCTCTTTCAGCTGGGCTGCACTGTGCAGTCCCCGCACGCATGCACCCGCCCAGGCCTGCTTCCTGGGTGTGCTAGGACCCGTGGTAGTTCCCTTTGTAAGTGGCGCCTCCTTGCCGAGTTAACAGCAGTGTCCCAGATACATGCATAACAGGTTTCCAACTTATTTCTTTTCAACAGCCCACGGCAAACATTTCTTCCCTCTTTCTCTTCTTATTGCTTGCCTTCGCTTTATCTGCTAAATCCCTGCTCATGTGGCTCCGGCTGCCTTCCTAACACCTGCCCTTGTTAATATCACCAGGTCGTAGCTGTTGCTGCCTTTGGGGTCTTAATGAGGAACAGGTGGGTATTATCAGGTTGCTTTCAGAAAGCAGGATGGGAAGAGCATCTATTACCAACCAAGGAATTATGGAAGTGATCTCATTTAAAACCATCCTTGTGCAGTAAATATTATTCCCCGATTTTATGATGAGAAAGCCTATCCCCAGGAAAGCCCCGAAATATTATTCTTTTGAAATTTTCTCTAAGAATCAATCTCTGTTCTGCTCAAGTTCTTTCACTGGAGCCCGGTTATTTATTACGGAATGAAGACCACCTTCTGAAGCCTGATCTGCAGAACCCCACACAACCTCACGCCGGTCTCCATTCTTTGCTCCATTGTTCATTCCATTATAATCAAATTAAATGTTTCACTCTTTTTCAGAAGTTCCCACTTCTTCTCCACCTTTGTACCTTTGCCCCTATAAGTCCTTCAAGTAACACTGTTTTTATTTTTACCTCTAGACATGATGCTTAGCTTTGAAGAAGCTGCAATGTCGCCGTCACCACAGTCCAGCCAGAGTCCTCAGCTGGACACAGTTGTCCTGCTGCCCTCCCTGGCCTGCTCTCAGTCCCTGGCATGTGTGCCATTGGGATCCGAAGCTGGGCCTGCCTTGGAGGGGACACTGTGTCTGGTTTTAATTATCACCCTGCATACGGCCAGAACAATCCCTTCCTCAGAGTCGATGCTCAGTTAATGACTTTGAGAAGGTCATTCTGTGTCTTCTAACTCCCATCTCCACCGTGGTCTAATAACTAGTTCTAATGAAGATGCTTCTGACTCAAATGCACAAAATCAAAAATCGGTGCTGGATAATTAGCATCCTGAAAGCATTGCTTAATGAGGCTTGTGCGTTCACACATCCTGAGTGGTTTATCTTCAGTTGCTGTACTTGGTTAAACAAAGAGGGTCCTTTAGACTACCGATTTGAAGTTTCAAAGTAGTTAAAAACAATTCCCCTCCGAGAAGAGGACGTTCCAGTCAGGTCTAGAGCAGGCTGGTTCCTTAACCTGTAGACCATTGCTGGTTATGCAAAAATAGCCACATTAAATATGAAGTATGCTCTCCAGAGAACTAATTTAATGTTAATGGATCTCTTCTGGCCCATATTCAATCATTCACTTAATCATTCATTTGATCAACAAACATTCATTTCCAGTCATATACCTTTCCCAAATGCCAGACCTTGTATTCATTTGTCAGCTGAGCAACTCCACGTGAATGGCCCACGGCTCTCTGGACCCTCAGATACCTGTAATTGAATTTATAATCCCGCGCCTCACACGCAGCCCAGCCAAGTCACACACAATCCGTTCTGTCTGCTTTATCTGATCAGAGAGCAGTGCCCAGGCCATCTCCTCAGTAAATGTAGTAATTATTCTCTACTTTGACTCTTCCCTCTTCTTCTTCAATCCTGTATAAGGAATGAATTATTCAGTAGTATTGGTCATACTGTAGAATATTCAATAATTTATTATTCCTTTTCTTTCTTTCTGCTGCTATTATCTGTGTACAGTTTTTTTGACTAAAGTATAAAATCGGTGACATTATTAAGGCAAATTTTATGTATGAAGCCTGACAACAAACCAGGTTGTTTATGTATTTCATCTCATTTAACACTCTCAAGGACCCCGTGAAGGAAGGCAGGACAAGCAACTTTTTCTTTTAATTAGGAAACTAAGACTTAGAATATTATACTGCATTAGGTCAGACAGTCAGGGGCAAAAATGGGACTTTGAGTGAGTTTTTCTGACTCTGAAGTCTGATCCCTTTTACCAGTCATCACCTCCCAGTGGAAAAAAAAAGAGCTTTAATTTAAAATGCACACTTGCTTGTTCAGCAGATCCACTGAGCACATGTACTGTGTACCCAAGGTCTGGTGTAAAATGATGGGTCTGCTTCCTGAGGAGCTCCTGGGGCCGTCAGTACTGACGAGGCTGTGCTGCTATGACAAGCGCCCTGAGCATCGCAGTTGCTGCATGGACACGGTGCTAGGCCTGAACACACACTTTATCAGTGGATGGTGGCCTGGGGCTCTGTCCACAGTGACCTGCATCCTCTCCCAGGCCCCGGATGATGAAGCTGCCACTTCCTAGTGCATTGCTGTTACCTTGGTAATGAGATAATGAACTTTGTGAAGCAAGAGCTGGGTCTGCGTGCTAGCCAGAATCATGGTCATGCAGTGAGGAGCTCGCACCTGGTTGGCCAAAGGTCACATGGATGTCAGTAAACACTGCTGAGCAACAGGAGAGCAGCTGGGAGCAAATGCATAAACAATTAAAAGTTAGTCATGGCTGTATTATGGAGAAAAATTTTAATCTCTCCTTTCATAAGAAATGTCCCAAAGAAGGAAAACGTAATAAAATGGCTTGTCAGATCTCAAGGCACTGACTATGTACACGTGACCGTGTCCTCCGGCGCTTCCTGTTGCCCTGACAGAACCATACTATGTGTTTGATGTGGAGAAAAAGCTGAGGAAGAGGACTGTATTCCCTGACCTTTGTTGGTGTAAAGTTCTGGGTTTATGTTGATATTGGGAAGATTCAGTAACTGAAAACAAAATCTTAGAATCACTAGATTTCTTGAAGAAGGTACTGGGATTTCCATAAGATATAGTGTCTTGGGATGATTTTATTTAACTTTCAAAGGACAGGAAGTCCTCAAGTAACATATGGGTCACATGCAAAATGCTGCATTACATATTTCTAAATGTCAGTCTTTGCCTGTATTTCTGATAATTCTCCGTGTATAAATTCCCATAAGAGCAATTCCTGGTCAGGGGTTGTGGACTTATATCAAGCTCTTTGCCAAGGCTCCTGACAGTTCTCACACCCCTGTACCTTTGCCAACACTGGAGAGGGATGTGGTGTCTTCATAATTCTGCGCCTGAAGATTCTGAGTGCTGTGCATTAACCCTGAAAGAGCACACATGCTTTCTTCTGGAAATCTGCCCCCACTAACCTCAGCCATAATCCATAGATTGGATAATATTTTTATACTGTTTTCCATGTAGGAAAAGCAGAAAAATGCATGGAAAGGAAGAAGAAGGCGTGGGAAGGCTGAGAGACTAGGATGTTTAGTATGTAAGAAAGACAGACTAGCGAGTGGGAAGGGCTTAAAAGAAATGAGTCCCTCTTCTCTGAAACTGAAATTCTGCTGATGATCCTTGAGGTCATGTGCTGTCACTGGAGGGTGTTTTAGTGTCTCCTATTCCCCTTGCCCTGGTCCAGCACCTTCACTGCCTGTAAGTGCATGCAAACACAGACAGACAGACAGACAGACAGACCGACAGACCGACAGACGGACACACACACACACACACACACACACACACACACACACACACACACACTTGCTGCTTTTTGAGTTGTTGCAGGTTGCAAATGCAGTGTGCATAGGCAGTTTCATTGAAACACATTTCTTCCAAGGCGCTTTGGGTAGAAGCTCAAGTGGTGTGGAGATGTACTGCGTCCTTTGTGGAAGGGATCCATCTTCAGCCCGTGATTACCTGGAAACAGGGCAGGCTCAGCAGTGGAGGCTGGGGCTGTGTTTGGGCTCCAGGGCAGAAACCTAATGAGGAATAACACGAGGAAATATTAGCTAATCAGGAGGTGTTATGTTTCTCTCCCGCATCCGTTGCTGCCCGAGCACTGTGTGTAACTGCGCACAGAGCAGAGTGGAAAGCGCTGCCAGAACACAGACCCCAGGAGGCCTCTGCACAGATTTCTCTGTTACATTGTGGTCATGTAGAACACCCTGCAAAGGAAACTCAACAGTTCCACAACCCTGTTTTTCTAAATTCGTTTTTCACGAATGCAAGTAATACACCCACAGACATCTTCAAAAGCCAGTGGGGTTTTAAAATTCTAAACGTGGGTTGTCAGTCACGTCGGACGGAGTTCATTATTGCGATTGTCTCCATTTCCTGTAGAATCGTGGGAGCCTAACTGGTTCACCCGGAAATCCCCAGTTCTGCTCCTCGGATCATCAGCGTGAAGCTGCGTGGAGACCAGCCCTTGTCTGCTTTGTCTGTGGGGTCCCCACGCACAGCACGAGGAGGCACTCAGCGTGGGTTTTCCGGGTGAGCGAGGGGTGACATGCTCACATGTACCGTGTCCTGTCCTCGTTATGCCACACAAGGTGCCCACATTTTTTCACTTTATTTTACTTTTAGTGCTTCCTTTTCAAATACTGTTCCTGTTCACTTTCTTGAATAAGTGCTCTCTTTGTTCTGGGTAGCTAGTACATACCTTCCAATTTAGCTTCCAAATTTATTTAGTTGTTTGTAGATTGCTGAAAAACTACTAGGTACATGTTAAATGATATCAAGAGCAAAGGTCTTACCTCTCATTTTCCCTTTTTACCTCACAGTTCGTGTGATTCTCTGTGCAAAACTCCTTGATGAGTTAGGACAGGCTATGCTTCAAGTACGTGTCTTTAGTCATGGGCATCTAGATGGGTGTTGACTTCCTGTTGCATCACAGTAATGGGGACGTGGCATCCTCATACATAAATATATCCTTGTGGACTAGGGAGAGGTGTTTTGAGATATCCACTCAAGGATGAGATTATTGCCTGGATGCAGTCTCTGGTGTGTATGACCAATTTCTCTAAGTTCCTCCAGAGCCTCTCCAGGAGGTTGGGAGCAGTACATGAATATTTCTATTCCCATCCTCGAGTGTTGCGTAGCCTCTAATTTTTACTTACCTGCTTCCCACTGATGATGACTGCACGTGAGCACCTATAATTAGCCTTTTAGATCCCTCACACACGGGGGTGTGTGTCTGATCTGCTACCTGTACTGTATTGGCCTCTTCATCTCTTTCTAGTTGATTTACAGGAATTCTTCATATATTTAGATAGTAGCTTCTTATTAACACCTTCTTCTGGCTTCTCTGCTACCTTCATACACAGTGACATTTGAGAAACAGAAATCTTTCTCCGTTTAATTTTCTCCTCATCATTTATGTGTTTGGAGTTTTGTTTAATAAAACCTTTTCTAAGATAAATATCTTTCCAATATGAGGTAAATAATATTCTCCTGAATTCCTCTGTAGATATTTAATAATATTGCTTTCTACAGTTCCTATATTTATAAAATGAATTTGGCTCATGTCAGAGAGCAGCAAAGGTTAGTGGAAGAATACATAGGCCATTTACTAATCTTAGGGAAAAACTAGCTCAGACCTGGACAAATTATAACCAAATAAAACCCAAGTACATAAAACAAAATCCAAGTTGCTTCTTGTGCATACCTTTTTTTTGCCTTCAGTTGTTCCATCTGTCCTGGTTTCTAAGCAATGCGTGGAGGCTGGGCATGCAGTGCGGTGGAGACCGCTTGCCTAGCGTGTGCAAGGCCCTGGCTCCGATCCTCAGCACTACAAACAAAGCAAAGCAAAACACAAACAACAAGACAAAGCACCACTAGCAGCACAGCAACAATCAACAGCCGCAGCAGCAGCACCTTGCACATTCTTTCCAACTATCTTGTTCTTCTCTGTGAATTCATGTTTTAGACCCTGGAGACCATAGCTGCCTTGGATATCTGTGCTTGATTGTTCCTTGTAGTCTTTTCTGGAAAATTTCCTAATTCTTCCCAGTCCCACGGCATCCCTTTGGTACTATTAGATGTAAGAGGAAAACAACTTCCCCCCAACCCCGTGTTGAAGCAAGCTGGGAAATTTAGACCACAGAGGCGTGTGTCACTTGTCTTAGGCTCCAACTCCCCAGAAATGTCATACATTTCCTAGTTTGACACACTCCAACAATCCCTACAAGCTTTCTCTTCCGGGGTCTCTGAGATGGGTTGGGAGGGTGCCAGCAGCCTGTCCTCCTTGGCCACGCGTGCAGAACTGGAAGCCTGTCCCAATGGGCATCTGCTGCTGGACATTGGTATATGTCAAGCATAATCACATCCACCTTATGAGTGTGTCTATAGTTATATTTTCTGTTTTTTAAATTAAAATGATAGCTTCTGATACTTACTTGTTGCACATCATTATAACAACAGGTTTGTTGAAAATAATGTCAAATGCAAGAATAATCCCCATGAGATTATCTGTGTCAATAATCGATCATTAATTTGATCTTTTAGATTCTTATAAGAACATTTGCATCAGTTTTTTGTTTTACAAATGAAGAAGATGATACAGTTGCAGGACACATCTCCGAACTGCCTGGTACTCGGCACTTCCTGACTCACACTTTGGAGCTCCCTGCTAGAAGCCTGTACTTCCGCGATGCCCTGCCGCACATCCTGGTCTGGTCCGTAGCCGTCCCTGTGTTATTCTTTAGAGTTATGCTTATTGCACTGAGTATTCAGCCTTCGGCAGCAAGGAATGGCCTGTTGCCTGTGCAGCACGCTCTGCTTGCTGTGTCTGTGGCGGGAGCAGAGAAGCTGACAGTGAGACAAGGAAACCCCGCTTCCCGCTCTGGCCCCTCACCACCTGGATGTGTCACTGTGAGCTAGTTTCTTGTCTTTCTTAGGGTTCAGGTTCCTCTGAATAGAGGATCAGGTCTGATACAGTCCTAGTTCTTGGGTGTGGGGTTTGATGTGGAGGTTCAAGAAGTCTTGTGTCTCTGACTTCCATCCAGGAGAACTGAAGCTGTTTTCATTATGACCAGAATATCCGACCATCCCAGGGTGAGAAGCACACTGAGGAACAATCTAGGAGATGCCAGTTCCAGGATTCCATCCACCATCCTGTGAATCTAGCAAGGCACTGGGAGCAGTTGATTTTTCCTGTGTAGCCTGATTTTCCATGGAAAGGAAGTAAAGGTCATTTGCCTTGAGTTCACTTTCTCCAGGGTAAACCTGCCTCAACTTCTTCATTTCCATTTTTTCTGTGCCTTCCCCTTCTGTAGCCACCCCCTGCAAAGGCTGATTCTGCAGATTTACACCTGGCCTAGGACTGATGCCTGCAGAAGGTAGCCCTGGATATTGACGCTGTGTGCTCACTCATCCCAGTTTGTTACCACACTTTGATCATCAGCTTCGTCAATACCCAGGTGGGCTTTCACATCACAATCCCCAGCTGAGGTTTTACCTTTTAAAGTCCCTCTGTTGTGGACTAGGTTTGAATTGGGCAGGAGGAGGGTGACTGACGCGCAGCATGGGTGTAACGATGAGAGGGCAGAGACAGAGTGGAAGCCGCCCTGCTCCGCCCGCCCCGGGCTGGTGCCTCCACAGGGTGGGGGGCGGAGAGCGCAGCCTCCCTCATTTCCTGTATTGCTGAGCCCCGGCCACAGGCCAGGTGACTCCTTCCCCTGGCTGGAGGCAAACGAGAGTTAAAGGGGATTTCAGAACTGCTCAGCAGACGGCCACTCCATAGGAGTGTCTGTTTTGACAAAGTAAATCGTGGATTTGTCCTAAGAACTCAGGCAGCAGACTGCAGCCTCATCCTGTGCTTGGACTTGAAGACTTTTTCTGGCCGTAATGAGAGAGCCGAGTGAGCAGGCCCTTCCCCGACAGTGCTGGCAGTGGGGCAGCTTGTGCCCAGGATGGATTTTTCTTCATTGATTCTAATCTTCTTCCTGACTGTCTGTCTTGGCTGCTTTGACATATTGAACACTGAATAGTCCCTGAGTAATTCTTGAGCATTTGGGGATCGTTTTTATTTTTACAAGACAGTAGAATCCAATGGAGTGATTTATACATGTACTAGAAGAAGATGAAGAAAGAAATAACAAAGTGGTTTCATTCTGGGAATAAACAGACTCAATGGCAATTAAAACACACACACACACACACACGCACGCACGTACGCACGCACGCATGCACGCACGCACGCATGCACACAAACAAAAGACTTGCACCCAGTCCTGGATGATTTTATAATTTTGTAAGAAGGCACAGAATCATAGAGAGATGAACATTAATGGATAAAGGGCTTTCACAGCTGTGACTTCAGCTATGATTGATGAGAAAATGCTACTGGAGGGAGAAAAAGAAAATGAATATTTATTAATGGAATAGTGTCGGGGGCTTAAAACCCAAGGAGATCCATCATTTCAAATTCAAGGTTGGATGCATTTAAAACAGAAGGTTCAATAAAGTGGCCCCAAGGCTGAGTCATGGACCAGAAAAATTCACAGACACTCCTGTCATTAGGACCGTGGGCACTTTCTGGGAATGTTGCGCCTGTTTTGTCCCCATTGACATGACCTGGGCAGGGTAATGTGCCCTGAGTAATCACCCCAGAAATGCTGCAACAACATGCGCCTCACACCTCAGGACACTGAGCTGTGTCGTCTGGTCATTCATCCGGAAATTCACATCACGTCTGTGCACTTTCTCTGTGTATGGTTGTTGTGATCTCCACGCTGACAGTTGGGAAGTGTTTAGTGAGACCTTTTCTAGCAGGACTTCATTGGTTCTCCCTGGAGCTTCATAAGGGCAATGCTCAGCCAACCAGGAGGAGATCGCAGGATCTCTGCACATTTCTCCCACTGGAACCCTTTCCTGTGCTTCTCTCCATGAGAAAGACCTAGAAGAGACAGTCCCCTTTTGGTAAAATGTTGCTCGCCTGACATTAACATCATAAAAACATTAGAACTGAAAATCCAAGGGAGGCATCGGCCTTCTCTTTGCTGATATTATTATTTTTCCATGTGAGCAGTTTGCTCAGATAATTAACAATAGTGGTATTGTGGTGCATGGATTTGACAGGGAAGGAGAAGTTGACTGATGGCATCTAACTGCCTAATTTAACTTAAGGTATTAACACTGTACTGGAAGTTTCAAAGTGTAGACTCAGTGAACTGCCTAATTTAACTTAAGGTATTAACACTGTACTGGAAGTTTCAAAGTGTAGACTCAGAGAATGGAGAGCCCCCAGCATGTAACTCTTGCTCATATAACTTAGGCACCATTCTTGGGATCTGTGTTTCTTTGTGTGGAATATGACAGGGGCAGCTTGTAAATCTGCCTGCACCAAGTGTTTGCAATCGCCGTCCAGAGTGGATGTGGAGATCCTGCGAGGGGACCAATCCTGGGAGGTGTGTGTTGGCAGTTCCTTCTCTCTGTCTCTGTTGCCTCTCTCTCTCTCCTCTCTCTCTTTTTCTTCTCTCTGTCTCTGTATTGAGGTTTGAACCCAGAGTCTCTTCACTGAGATTCATTTCCAGCCCTTCCTTTCTTTTTTTATTCTGAGGCAGCGTCTTGCTAAGTGGCCAGGCCGGCTCAGCTAGTGCTCCTCCCGCTTCAGCTCTCAGAGTGCTGGGATCACATGAGTTCACCGCCGTGCCTGGCTTGTTGTTGTTCTCATGCAGGATACATTGAGAGGAAATACTTTCTTCTGTTAGAATATTTCAATTTCTTTGAAACCATTGCTTCTAACACGTTTTTATGGATAGATGTTGATGATTTACCTCTTGTTGGTTACCTTTGAAGAAAGCCAAAGGGTATTAATTTTGTGATTATTTTTGTTATATTATACACATTTCCCAACTTCCAAGATAAAAGGAGAAGTTTGATCCCTTGGACAGGATGGGATCTAAAGTTGTACCCAGCAATATCTGATAAGTTAACCGGTTGATATAAGTTGTTACTTGGAAGAGAAGCAATAGTGGAGGTACATTTAATATTCTTACCAGACTTGAACCCATTGAAATCATGCACTAACAGCAGAAAGATATACATTTAAAGGACATTATTTTAAAGAGACTCCTGAGTTGAACAGAAGAGAACATTGTCTACAGACTTGCGCAGGACAGCTTCATGCAGTTTTCAGGTGAGAGAGGAAGAAGTTGGCCACTCGTAGGCTTGTAGACAGAGGACCTAAGAGAAACCAAACCTACTGACACCAGAGGCTATGGGAAAATGATTTCCTATTGTCTAAGCTGCCTAATCTGTGGTGTTTTGTTATGGTGACTGTAGGGCTTTCCAGAGAAACAGAACAAATAGGTCATGTGCTTATGGAGACATACATCATACATGTACACATATCATATGTACTCACACAGTATACATACATATGTACAAGGCTTCCAGCTGGAGACCCAAAAAGTGTCCCTGAGGCCAAGACAGAAGCTGTCACCTCCCTCCGGCAGCGTGAGGCCTGCCCACAATGAAGGGTATTCTGCTTTGTGCAGCTTTCTAATTCAAATGCTACCTTCACCCACAAACTCCTTACAGAAGGCCCCTGGAGTAACATCCACCTAAGTATAGTGCACGGCCCAGCCAGGTTGATACACAGAGTGAATGGTCACAAATACTCCAGCAAATTGATACACATGGGCATAGCCAACAGAACGCAGAAGGGGACAGATTTAAGAAATATTTTGGGTGTAATCATAAGGCCTTTCAAATGATTATACAAAATAAAGAAGAAGGAAGAGTCAATAATATCTTCAATGTTTCTATTGTGGATGATGTAGCTGGCATGCTAGGGGAACACAATACAGCACACCATAACAGACAGACATACGTTTCACCTCTGTTATATGTAATTAAGAGGAAAATTGAACCTATATTTTCCAGAATGTATCATTCTTCATAGCTACTTAAAATATAGCTGTTATACTGTAAACATCTACCTAAATTCAGGCTTAAAAGTGAAGACTATTCACCCAACTCACAGGGAGACCCTAAAGCTTTTAATGAGTGTTTTAGTACATTTGACAGAGGTGTCTTTTTAAAAGTATTTTTTCAAGCCCCAAGTGGGTAAGAGACAAATATTAGTGGAGAGGATATGTATATGTAACTTGTTTTTCACATGGGATGTTTTTAGGCACCTTGCTTAACCAAGTGAAATAATGACCATCGGGACAATACCCTGAGGTTTCAGGGAACAGTTTAGAATACAGTGCTTGCATATCATGCATTAGGTTTGGGTTCTAGTCTCTGAACCACATAAAAACAAAAGATTATTTTATGAAAATATAAAGCAAATCTGTAGAGAAACAGAGACATGAACTTAAAGACACAAAGATTTGTGGCCATTTTTATGGCGAGCAAACAGATACACTGGTCCTGGGACCACTAGGGTTTGATGACTGAGCCATCTATCAAAGTATTTTCCTGATGGGCAGATCCATTATTTTATTAGGCAGGTGCTATAGCTTGTGTCTAGATATTCCCTTAAATCCTCATGCAGTTATAGATGGGGCTTTTTCAGAGGGGGCTGGCTCTATAGTGTGTGGTGCTGGGATTAGGGTGTGTGATCACTGCATCAGCGATTGATTTGTCACCTGCCCAAAGGCAGGTGGCATATGAAGGAGGAAGAACTGAGCTGCTAAGGTCAAATGGACTTACTCCTTTGCTACTCCCTTGCTTTGCTGTCTTCTGCCTGCCATTGATCGTTCCTCCTCTGTGATGCTTCTCTGCTCTGTTGTGACACCCAGCCTGGGAGCCAGCCGACTGAACTGAAAGCTCTACAAACTGTGAGCCAAATTAATCTTTCTTCCTTTAACTTTGGGTGTTGGACATTTTGTCTCAGCAGTAAGAAAAGCAAAACAGCAGATGGGTTTTGGAAGAAATCAATATGAAAGAATTTTTTAGTAAAATTACTATATGATGGATGATGTTACAGGCTTTGGCAAAAGCACAACCATGTCAACTTGAGCGACTTTTGCTTGAGAAGTCAAGAGGGGGACTGTGGGTCAAGAGGGTGTCAGGGCTCTGCCTGCCCTGGGAGGTGCTCATCTGCACAGTGTCTGCTCCGAGTGGCACTGGAACAATTTTCTCACTCACATTCTCAGGTCTCCTCCATGGTCCTTTTGCTGGAGGAGGTGGGTGACTTCATGAGCCTTAACAAAGAGAAAAGCAAGGGGAAAATGAAGCATACTTTCTCTAAAAGAATTTGTCTTTCCTTGTTATTTCAAAAGCTGCAACTTCACACTCAGCCCAGTTGCTTTTCGTGCAGCCTCTTGGGTGGAATGAATTGGTTGGCAAATAGGTGGATGCCTGTTTGCTGGGAGATTGATGACCTGGTTTCAAGAAACCATTGGCATTCTGCTGTGCAAGAGGTTGTTCCCTCTTTGGTCTTTAATCCATTAGCACAATTGCAAGTGAAAACTCACAGAGAATTGCGTTACAAGCCATCTTTTGGTGGAACTCACATGTGATACAGGGAGGCTGATTCTACATAAGTTGCTGACTTAGACTTTTGTGAAACAAATTTATTCTGTGATTAAAGGCCTGTATATATACAAAGGAGGGGGGAGGGGAAAAAGTGGGAAGTAGTAAGCAGACACAAATTCAAGGTGAGTCACTTGTGCAATGAATAAAAAAGGAATAGTTTTTTTAAAATTATCAGTATAGTAGATGACTATACACCTGGACACATGCATGTGTACCTGTCTGCATCAAAGTATTCACCACATGATTGTGTTTGAAGGCATATGCTAGGCTGACTTGGCCAGCAGATTTGTCCAAGAATCTGATCTAGATAAGCAATGCTAGAACCAGAGACATTTTGAGATCAGAAATATAATTAAGTGGCTAGATTGTGGGGTAATTTGTTACAAGGCAACAGATAACTCATACACTATTCTTTTTTGCAGCAGTAGAGATTTTTGATAAATATCATAGAAGTTACGGATTAAGTCAATTACTGCAAAGAGATTTCTACTGATACTAGGTAAATTCCTATTATCTTGCGTTTCATTTTCACTCCTACCTCTTATCTTCCCAGCAGGTTACATAGCTCATGTCTGTTTTCTGCCTCAAAACTCAGTTGCTGAATTTGAAGAAAAGAAGGGACAATGTCATGGCTTGTGTCTACATGAACCTCCAAAGCCTCACACAGTCATAGGTGGAGCTTTTTCACAGGTGGCTACACACAGAATGTGTTATGCTGGGATTAAGAATGTGATTACTTAATCCACTGATAAATTTATCAGTTTGGCATAGTTCTGAGTATGCGTGCTACCTGCTTTTAGGGCAATCAATATCAAGGGACAGAAAGAAGCCATTGTTGTCACTTGTCACCTCTTGCTGTGTTGCCATAGACTATTTTTCTTCTGTGATGACTCGCTGCCAAACTACTCTGTCTTAGAGCCAGACAACTATGCACTGAAACCTCTACAAGCTGTGACCTTTCTTCTTTTAATTTTGGGTGTTGAGTATTTTGTCTCAGAAGTGAAAAAAGTAACCAAAACAGAATCTGGTACCAGGAGTGGGGTCAAGGCTGTGACTGTACCTGTCCATGTGGTTTAGGGGCCTTTGGGAGCTTTTGAAGGAAGAGTCTTTGTGGGAAGTTTTGGAGAGGGTGACTAAAACTGCAGCCCTGTGATAGCTTTAAGGTATACTTGGTGGCAAATTCTAGTCAAAGTTCAGAAGACCAGATATGATACTGATTGAAAAAATGCCAATAAAAGCCAGGCTTAGTAGGTTTCAGCTGGGAAGGACTGCCGTGGCTGCTGCAGTGGCTGCTGGACTCCAGACAATGTGTGTTATGCTTTGGCAGAAAGTCTATGTGCATTTTGTTCACGTTCAAAGACTGTCTGAGAGTAAGGCATCACTCTAATTAATCTGGCAGGAAAAATTCAAGGCAGTCTAATGTTGAGGCAGGGGCATGGGTACTTTTAGGAACTTTTAGGCAGATTTGTCTTGAGAATCAAGAGCAAGGAGACCAGCAGCACAACTTAAAAATGTTTGGGTTTGGCCAGAAAGGAAGCTTCAGTAAAGTTTTCACCTGTAAAGATGGAACAGAAGAGAAACTGATCCATGAGAAGACTAGTAAGAAAGAAACCAAGGATTTCAGAAGAAGACAATGGAAAAGATAGCTAGAGAACATCACAAAAACCTGCTAGACTTTGCTCTTTGCAGCCTCAAAACTACAAAAATAAAAGGCTATTCTGAGAAGAAAGCCCAGAATATCAGGTTCTGCAGAAACAGTAACCTTGAGAAATTGTTCGTGAGATCAGGTTCAGAGTGTTCAGAGATGCAGGTACCCGATCCTTTCAGCCAAGAGAGAAGGAAGCCTGGCTACTGCTCCAGCTGGCAGCAGATCTTGGCATCATCCCCACAGGCTCAGTTACAGGTGATGCAGAATGCACAAGCTGTGCGATTAGAAAGGCTTCCACCCAGGTTTCAGAGGAAGTCCTGGGAGGCAGCAGGGAGCCCCGTGGAGGTGGAGTGTGAAGCTGAGTGAAGCCGAAGGTGTAGTCAAGCCCTCTGCAGTTTGGAGAGGCCAGGAATGTGGATGATCTGAGGGAAATTGCAAAGAAGGAGCAGAGATGGCCCAGGAGAGAAGCCTTGGGAGCTACAACCACAGGCAATGCTGCGGGGGTGGAGCCACCCTAGTCCTTGGGAATTCACAGCATCCTGGAGATTTCCCGGGGTGAGGGACATAGGATTGCAGTATTTAGTGTTTGCCTTGCTGGATTTTGAACTTGCTTTGGTTCCATTCCTTTCTTTGTACCTTTTGGAATGGTACCACAAAGGACCACAAGATACTGTATGTTGGAAATATGTAACTTCCTTTTCGTTTGCACAGGGGCTTGCAGCTAGGAATTTCCCTTGAATCTCAGAGGAGACTTTGGACTTCATTTTTTAAGCAACATTGAACTGTTAGGACTTTGGCAAGTCTTGGAAATGAACTAAATGCATAATTGGATGTTCATGGGTCTTTGGGGGCCAGGGGTGGAATGTTATGGCGTGTGTCCAGATGTCCTCCCAAACCTCATGCGGTCATAGGTGGGGCTTTTTCACAGGTGGCTGGATCTGGAGCTTTTGTTGCTGGGATTAAGGGTGTATGATTACTACATTAGTTTGCTGATTATTTTGGCATAGTTATTTTGACAGCTACTTTCCCTGGTAAATACAAAGGACAGGAAAAACCTGTTGTTGTCACTTGTATTTCACTGTTTGCTATTTCGTTGTGGGCGCTCCTCCTCTGCATGTCCCTCTGCCTTGGGGCAGCCAACTATAGACTGAACCTTCTACACACCCTGAGCCCGAATAAACTTTTCCACCTTTAACTTTGAGTGCTGAGCATTTTGTTTCAACAAAGAGAAACAATAATTCAAATAGTATTTTTTAGCTTCAAAAGACTCATGTAGTTATATATTCATTTTAAGCCTTTTTGTTTTTGTAATAAATTAGGCCTAAGAACTCATAGCAAATGGTCCTCAAACCCAATAAAGAATCAGCTAATCCATACTTATCAGTCCATTTAGAGATATGGGCGAAGTAAGCCATTTCTATGAATGAAGCTTGTAAAGACAGACAAAGCAAATGAAAGCATAACAGCTCCTCCAAGAAGTTCTTTTTAAATGCAATATTGTTTCTAGATCCTAAAATGACAAATAGTTCTTAGAACCTTTCCAGCAGGTTGGGGGTCCTGAGACACGTTAACAGTCTTGCTGTCTGTTACCTGTAGGCTCCTGGCGTCCCCCTGCTTCTGAGCTCTGGGAGGAGTTAGAACAACTGGCCAGAAAAAAGCCTGCCTGTTACCATGAGGCCGGCTGGGTTTAGCACCTGCCGTTCTTATGGTGTGAGCTGTGCTGTCCTGCTGAGTCTAGAAAACTTGATCTAGATCATCACAGTCCAACACAGGTAAAATGCAGGCCACAAATGCTTATCTCACGCACAATTTTAAATTTTCTAGTCCCTGAGTTTGATTCATGGGACCAAAAAAGGGGAGTTAAAGGTAAATATCTCATCTTTTCTCTGGTATGAGAAAATAAAGATGTAAATGAGTTCTAGAATTGTATGTTATACATTGTGAAATAGGAAATACTCAAAGTGAAATAGGGTGAATGGGGGAAAATAATGAGATTATAACAAAGGAAACAAATTTTATGTATATGGGGGGTGGTAGGGTGGGTAGAGCTATGGGAAAAAATGAGAATTAAGTTGTGTCTTATACTGGTACAAACCGCATTGTGGGGTGCAATCATGATGTACATATGTAATACAATAAAGATTTCAATTTAAAAAATGGAGTTAATACTCCATTTAACCTAATATATCTATAATGTTTTTAAACCTAATAGACCTAACGTTTTATTATTTTTGAATGCGATCAGTATAAGTCATTAATGAGGTAGTTTACATTCTTTTTGAGACAAAATCCAGTGTGCGTTTTATGGTACTTATTACCTATCTTAGTCTACACTCTCCACAGTTTCAAAGTTGGCTAGCTACGTGTGACCAGGGCCACTGCTGTAGGACGCTGCAGAGCAGCTTCTACCTGTGGGCTGCTCAGGACCCAGGCCGGGGCATGTGCAGCCCCCTAGTGGCTACCACCCTCTGTCCTCTACCTTCTTTTCTGTGACCCCTGCTCTGCTAGCTTCCTTGACCTCCTTACTTTCTTGTACAGCCCATCCCAGCTACACTTAGGTCAACCTCAGCAGCACATTCTTGGGGGTATTCCTCTAAAGTTCCTTTTTGGACATAAGAAACACAAGATATACATTATAGCTGCAATCAGCCGGTTCATCAACTGTCCATTACATCTGCCATCTCCCTTGTGCCAATTGAAGTTACTGCATTATGATAGGAAAAAAATCTTATTTTAATTATAATGCAATCAGAAGATACATCCATTATGTAGAGTGAGTGCTCTGGCGTGCTCCAAGGATTTATTTTTGAGCAAATAGAAGAGGATGTGCTGTAGAGAGGGAAAGATTCTTTATATCTTGGTTACTTCAGGACTGTACATCCTAAAGGCTGGTGTTGTGTTTTCTGGGGGAGGCCGTGACACAGGCCATCACCTCTCCTGCTAGAAGTAACTGCCAGAACGGGGAGTTAGTTTCCAACAGATGCACACGGCAGCCGGTGTCCCTAAGAGGACCGCGGTGGGATGACTGGGGAGACAGCGTGGAGGAGGACAGGAAACTGCACTGACTTGGAAAGAACCGGTAGAATTTTGATGTGTCATCACGGACGGGACAGGGAAGGCGGAGAGGTTATTTCCAACAGCGAGACCAGCGTGCTTCTGTGACAGAGAGGCGAAAGCATACATTGGAAATTTCTGCAAGAATGCATCTTTTAGCAGGCAGATGCAGGGGGTGTTGTGAGGCCCCGGGCGCAGTGAGGACGCACCGCTAGGTCGGGATGGATTATGGTAGAGCTTTCCTGCTGGGCTGATGAAAATCTTATTTTATCTTATTTTCAAGGCTGGGTGGAGCCAGGGAAGATTCTCGGAAGGGCTGTATGAGGGTCGGAGCCCGGGTCTGGGCGGACCTGATGCGCATGTGCAGCTGTGCACGATGGCCCGGAGGAGGAGGAAGATCTGAACTCTGAGTGTCTCAGAGGAACAAACAACATTAGAGTAGTGGGTTTATGCATGTTTTGACCTTTAAAAAATAGTATTTTGAGCAAACTTTCTCCTCCCCATCTCACCCTTGTTAAATATTTCATCTCAACTGGAAAATACCCACAACGATGATTTTTTTTTTTACGGTTTTAGCCTTTCGGTAATAAACCAAAACAAACAGTGGGGAGCTTAAAAGGCCTGTCGGTGGAGAGAGATGAAAGCAGATGCCTCTGGTTTACACTGTTGTAAGAACGCGCAGGACTCTGGTTCTGCTGGAAGTCGTGTGAGGTGCAGGGGGCTGGGCAGGCTGAGCGCCGTGTCCAGCGATCCACGACTTGATAACTTCGCAGCCTTTCGTATACTCCCTGGGGTTTGTGCACGCACCCCACATTCTCACTGTCCAACCAGGACCCGGCTTCCTTCCCCTCTGGGAAGGGGAACTGCAGGGGAAGGCCCAGTGACTGGGAGACTGACTTTTCATCAGGCTACTGAGAAAACAGTGCTGCTCTAGGTCTTAGCGCCTTGAGTGCAGAGGCGAAGCTGCTTTTTGGCTGGAGGGTCCTGCTTCTAATGCAGCGTCTCACCGAGACCACGGGGCTGAGACACATCGCACTCTATGACCTTGGGTCACCCCAAATCTAAGTTAACAGCAGTGCACAAACATCTGCACCTCGTCCTTCTGCACCTCGACGGTGGCTTGTTCCCATCCCCCCACCCGGAATGGCTGCCAATAGATCAACTCAGACATTAGCTCAACAAATGTTTGACGAGAGCTTCTTGTGTGTTGGAGCCCAAGTGTTCGCAGGTGAATAAAATGTAGTCTTTCAGGACCTCACAGGCTACTGAGTTTGAAAATATTCACGACCACCGTCAAAATCGGCATGGTCCCCCAGGCTGGGGACTCTCGGCCCGCGTGTGCGGCAGAATGGCCTCCCCAAAATAGAAAGGTCTTTTTTTTTTTTTTTTTTTAAATAGCAACTTAAATACCAACTGCTATGGCCTGAATGCTCTCATCCACACCCCCTCTTAGGCTCGATTCCCAAGCTGGTGGCGCGATGACGCCTCTCAGAAGTGACTGCCACCTCCCGAAGGCGTGAACATCGGAGGGGTCTGTGCGCCTCTTCCCTCAGTGAGGAACAGGCCCCTGTGAGACAGTTTGCCACGTGCCTTGATCTTCGGCTCCCAGCTTCTCAAATCCTGAGGAATCAATTCCTGCTCTTCTGAAATAACCACCTCGCGCCGTGAGGAGGGACGTCGTCAGGACTGGGTGGAGCGGACCCGTCCCTCCCTGCTTCCATTTACTAGCCACATTTGGCGCCCTGGCACGATTCAGGCCGCCTGCCACGTTAGCAAAGCAGATCGTAGTCCTTCCTTTCATAAAGCTACATTATCATAAAACAAGCGAACAAAACCAAAACCGAAACAAAAGACCTGGTGCAAAGTACTGTGAACCAAAATAATGAAACATAAAGATTTTAGGGAGATGAATCTGTATTTTTCTGCTCGCAGACTACACACGTCGTCATAAATATTCATCACGGCCACCTCCCTGGCCGGCAGCGCAGGGCTGGGGCTAATGGATGCAATGCTTGGGTTGGAAGAGCGCAGGGCGCCCCGCGGGTCCGCTCCTGGAAAGACAGCTGAGTTGGTCTTCACTCTCCAGGTTTCGCGGTCGCAGACACCGGGGCGTGGGGAGGACAGCGCAGGGACGCCAGCCTCGCGCCTTCAGGTTCGGGCTCCTTTCTCTGCACTGGTAGCTGAAATGTAAGCGCCCTGTGTTTTGTCCTTATAAGGGTCGCATCTTGTGGCCTGAGTGTGGGCTGTTAGAGACTCTCCCTCTGCATGGAGTGAGCAAAGTCAGCCAGAATTAATTTCCAAGAATTTTCCTGACATACAAACTGAATGGTGTTATGAAAGAAGGGAGTTTAGATGCTGGGATGAGAAGGACGCGATGCGGGTGATGAATCATTCCCCAGCTAGGCCCGACGGCTGGAGGGTGGGCAGGAAGCACCAGCTAAGCTCCCACCGCTGGTGAAGAGCGTGTGCCTGCTGGGTAGAGTTGGCCCAAAGAGGCAGCAGCGCAGTGCTCGCTACTGAGGCAGTTCATGAACCTTTGGGTCTGGTAGGAGACATTGCCAAAGTGAGGCTCCAATGTCCCTTGGCTTTTCATGTGACTCAAACACTTCTGTAAAATGTGAAGTATGAGCAAATACAAGTGTTGGAAGAGCTGGCTGTGGCTGGAGTGTACAAGCAAGTGAGACACTGTCCAAGACATGTGGAGCTGCCCCGGACTCCTTTCGGGACCCCAGCCAGAGTCCTGGACATGGTACAGATGGAGTGGCCTGACCAGCTGGCACAGTAGTCAGCTTTCATTGTGTGTTAGACATGAGCTGCGTGTAGTGACCCATCTGACACCCAAACGACATGCTTCAATCCGTGCTTGCTGTGTGCCCCGGCCAAGGGGGACTGCCCAAGGGGAGTGACAACCAAAGTGCCTTTGGTGCAGACGGTGAGGCCCAGAGGCCTTGCTGGTGGCCCTGCACCTGCAGATGGCCTTGGGCCGTGGTTTTCACCCACTTTGGTGCAATCAGGGGATTTTTGGATTCCACCCTGGAATATGCTAATTTGTTAGGTATAGGTTGGTGGCCCAACGATCTGAATTTCCAAAAACCTTCTACTTTGTTTTATGGTAAGTGACTCAAGGTTGAGAAGCCCTGACCTTGATGGGACTGAATGGCAAGGTCGTAGAAAAAGACACTGGAATCAGCTTTAGCAATTTTAGTTCCTCTGGACTTGGTGGATCTACTCTGACTCTAGTTTCCTGCATTTAGGCCACAGTTGATATTTACAAAGGAGGCTGGCAAAAGTTGTCTTCTTCTGCTTGTACCTAAGTGAAGGTTACACACAAGGGCAGCGGAGGTGGTAACTGAGCCACTGCTATGATTAGCTTTGCTATACCCATCTTTCAAGCTGGGTCATCTACTGAGAGTAGTTCCTCCAGAGCTCCCTGAATTCTTGGTCCCTTGGACCCATTTAATTCTAAAGATTAAGGTGAAGTGTCTGTGCTAGTGTTACCTCATCTCACAGATGAGGACAGCTAAGAAGGAAGAGGTCCAGAGTCTTTCCAGGGTTATGTCACTGGAGGACACAGGCAAAGACCAGGAATGGCTGCATGGAGGCCGCCTCACTGTGAAAGGCACATGGCCAGAGAAAGAGAATGGTTTCTGTTTCTGGGTATTAGTTTTCTCACCTGAAAAAGGACTTCTTAAAATGATGTTTCCTCGCAGCATAACTGGCTTCTTGGGCATGGGTTCAGTCTGTGCTGTCAGGTGAGACCCAGTGGTCAGAGGAATCCCAGGCTGAGCTTCGTGGTCTTCCGCTGCCACTACAAAATAAATTGCTAATAAATTTTTGAACAATGAGCTCAAAACCTCATTTTTACCAGACTATGCACGATATAAAGCTAATCTTTCCTCCCAAGGGTCCTTCCTGCTGTCACACTGCATAGGCATGTGTTTGTGTTTATGTCTTCTCATCACCCCTTAGCACTCCATAGAAATTCTTGTGCATCTTTCCCTATAGAATGGCCTTTTGCAGTGGGAATGCTACAGTGAGCTGACCCAAACTTTGTGGTGGGTGAACAATTTTTGGTTGTGTCTGTAGCGAGTAGTAGTAGCCAGTTAGGGAGCAGCGTACAGCTGAGATCTGGTGGCTAAAGTTGGGGCCATCTTCACTCAAAACCAGCTCCTGACAATGGTTATATCCTCTGAACAACTCGGTTGCCTGTGAGTTTTATCACAAAGCGGCCATCTTAGGCCTAAATATGCACTTATCTCTGATAGAGACTATCAGCCCCTCCATGTGGAAGACGGCTGAGGGATCGAGAAGTGGCAGCCAGCCATTCAGCTCTCCCCGAGAGGCTTCTCAGGCTTCACCCTATGGCTATCTACAGCCATGCTCCGCCGCAGCCCTTCCCCTTCTGAGACTCAGGAGTCTGTCCCCAGGCCGGTACCGGTGAAAATATTCTCAAACACTGGTTTCTTCCTAAGAGTAGCTAGTATTTCTATGCATACAGCTTGCATAGTTCTTTATACTCATTGTATAAAAGTTCGGCTCAGGAGCAATAGTAGAAAATGTTTATTGAGTACTTATCATGTGACCTCCTTATTCTCTTCCTAAGTCTTCCTCTGAGGAAAGTCTTAGTCCCACTCACTTTCTAAGGAAAAAAAAAAATTAAAAGGGTGCTTAGTGAGGTTAATGACTTAGATTCTTATCACCACTGAAACAAAAATTCAGACACAGATGATTCATTCAAAATGAGGATAAAAAGTTCATTCTTTACACCTTGATGCTTATAGATAGGACACGAATAAGCCATGAAGACAGCATCTGGGAGTGCAGTCCGTGTGTGTGTGTGTGTGTGTGTGTGTGTGTGTGTGTGTCTACACATGAACCAGCTGAGCAACGATGAATTCCTTTGCCCAGACTGAGACGTTTCCCCACTCCTTCCTCCCTTTCCTTTCTACTCAGGTGTTTTCTCCATTATAGCTCTTCTCTTCTTTCAGCTCAGATGTTGCTTCTTCCCAGCGACCCACCTGCACGCCTGCCCTGGCTGAGTCTCCTGTCTGTCTCCAAGGCGCTCGCACCTGGCCTGTTGCTGTACATCTCACTCTTGTGCGTTCACTCACATGAGAGCCCCACTGGGCTATGATCTCCAGAAGGGCTGGCAGCAGGACTGTCTTGTTCACTGTTGCAGGCCTAGTGAGGAGTAATGAATATTTGTTAAAAGAATGAATCAACACTACAAGGAAGAGATACAAATGGTAGCAACTGAGTCCTGGTGTTTCCTGTTGTGCTCAGAAGCAACTACACCTGTAAGGCTCAGCCAGGAGAGACATTGGGAAGTTAGTAGTCCTACCCAGGTACCAGGCAGCCACCAATCGGCTTCATCTTTACAGCAACTGAGCTAAGCATGACTTGATGGTTTGGAGAAAGTAATTGAAACTTGAGCTGCACCTCAGAAAGTTGGTCATGTGTGGAAGGCAGAGAAAGGCTTCTCATTCCCAGAGAGCAGACGAAGCTCTGCCTCAGGAGTGTGAAATTGAGGGCAGGTGATTGTGCTGGTGGCTGGAGAACAGAGAATGAACAAGAGAGATGCAGTGAAGATGGTAACACTGGGTTTTACTGATGCTGTGTGATTCTAGAACTGGCTGTCAGGAAGTCTTCCTCCTTTCTGTATCCCAAGCAAAGACACAGGGGCCGCCTACTTGTACACAGGCTTACATCCACATCCCTTCTTCCTCCTGACTTCCACAAGACCTGTCGACCTGCCACTGTGAGATTCAAGGCTCCACTGCTTTTCTCGAAATGTTTCTAACTAATGAATATTCTTCCTGTTGAAATAGCCTGGATGATACAATTTTCTAAATGATCCAATTCTGTGTTAGTCAGTGGAGGTTGCTATAACAACGTACAATGGACAGGGTGGCTTTTGAACAGTAGAAATATGTTTCTTACACTTCTAGAGGCTGCAAGTCTCAGATCAGGGCCACCCAGGAAGGGGTGTGGGGAAGGCCCTCAGCTTGGATACAGACTGTGGCCCTCTCGGTGAGCTCTTTCCTGGTGAGGAGATGGGTAGGAATCTGGTTCTCCATTCTCGGCCATCGACCTCAATTCTGAAGGTTCTGTCCTCACGACTTATGACCTCTTTGAGGCCTCACTCTTTAACCATAACTTTAGAACCTAGGATTTCAGTTCAAATTTTGGGATGAACAAGTCAGCCCTAAAGTTACCCAGAAAGTTACAGTTCTCATTTTTATGTTTGTTTGGCTCTTCTTCCGGTCCACTCTTGGTTAGCCTATGTTTCATCTTCTACAGAGTCTGCATCTGGTGAAGGAGAGAAAGATCGGCTGTTGGAAACCTATCAGCCTTGGGAAGAAGTAGGAAATTGGTCTGTAGATATGAGAAGCCAAAGGTGGGGCCAAAGAGCTTTTAAAGGTAGAACAGTAAAGTTGCATAAGCCTTGCAGAAAGCTTGCTCTGCTTTCTGAAAGGGAAAATGAATGGAGGAGAATGAACTGAAGATGTATTCATACATATTCCGGTAAGAAGTGATAGGGGTGTGAGCCAGAGCAGGGTGTCTGTGTGGCGTGTCCAAGATGGTCTCCCCAGTACCCACGAAGGAGGAGGGTGACGTCCAGGAAGATTTATTGGCCTGCATGGCATTCATGCATGGGTGGGCTCATGTACTGTGAGCCGTTGTGAGAGGTGCATCAGTCTTGGGTTCTAAGGGCACCTTCAGTCAGGCACAGACTTCAGAAGCATGAACACGGGAGGCTTCACAATGTCCTTGAAAATGGAAGGAATTGGGGCTGAAAGTGTACATTAGCTCCCACCATTTTACTGAGCCATGACTCCATATGTCTGTCTGTCTGACCACCCATCCATCCGTCGATCTATCTATCTACCTACCTATCTATCATCTATCTATCTCTCTATCTATCATCTATCTATCTATCTCTCTATCTATATATCTCTCATCACTGGAGGAGACACAAGCTGGCATCACGATCCTGGCCTGAGTCACTTGTAGTAGGTTACAAGTAAGATGAACAAGGCAGCCTTAAAGTTACCCAGAAAGTTGCAGTTCTCGTTTTTGTGTTTGTTTGGCTCTTCTGGTCCACTGTTGGTTAGTGATAGTTGGGCTAAATGGAGACCTCTGCTCTGGGCTCTCTGCCTTTCTTCTGCAAATCAATGCTAAAAACATTCAGGTTTCTCATGGAGTGCAAAGGCAGAGGTGTCTTTGTAGAGGCACCACACTGGCGGCAACAAATGATTCAGGTGCTGCACCATTGGTATAGATTTTCAGTTCTGAGGGAAGTACCTTTGGAATACATCTCCACAAGCCCGTGCTCAGGCCTGAACTGTGAATGTAGATGGCCTGTGAAAATTTCTTCTTGGTTGTTCAAAAGATAGCTGCATTTCAAAAAGTGTTTTTCACACACGATTACCCTTTTCAGGCATCCCCCCTGGTCTTTGATTGCCTGAGAGCTAATATAAATGTAAGCACTTCGCTGGATTCTCAGGGAGAAATGTCGCATTAAGGTAATTAGAGCAGAAATGACTCATATGGTGTGGGTGTCACAAATCTGGGTCTGCAAAAAACTATCCTCACAGAGCTCTGAATAAATCTATTTCTTCTAAATATGGTGTCTCTCTTATGCCTAGTGGCTGCCTTGGGACCATCTCTACACAGGGGCTTTCAGGACTGTCCTCATGCTGGGGCTGCCTGTACCTTCTGTACTCTGTCCCTTGTCTCTGATATCCAGGAAGATGGGAGAGGGAAGATACCACAATCAGAAGGGATTGATTAGTTCAGGACTGCATATGCATCACTTTCTGTAGACCCAACTTGTGCTACAAGGATAATCAAAATCATGATGGATGTGATTCCCCTAGATGCTCTTGGATTTTGCATAGAAACCACAATGTCCGTTGTGGAATTAATCATCTTCCCTGTCCTTCATATTCTTCTTGCTCCCCAGTCGTTCACACATCAGATGAGAGACCTGAGACAGATGTCTAGGGGAAGTGATATTAAACTTAATAGCTAGTTACTGTACTAGCCAAGCAAACAGCAAGGTGTGGCTGTGCCTTGTTGACAGAAGGCTTCTTCCTGGGTCTTGAGGGGGACAAGCTAGGCAACCACATTATCCTAAGATTCCTTCCTGTCTGAAGAAACACCTAGTATGAACTGTGCACTAAAACTGGGATATTGTGCAGACTGTTAAACGTCATCTTTTCTCCTCTTTCCATTTTTCTATAGATTTTCATTATTTTTAATGGAACTTTATTATAAAAATACAAAGTTTTAAAAATTTTAATATAATAACCAGAGAATGGTGACCATCCCAAAGCTATACTTATGCCATGATTTCCCCAAATAAAACCTAGTTTGAAAGTCAACTTTGAAAATTAGAGATCAAAACCACCAGCCCTAATCAACCTATCCTGGCCCTACCTGCCTTTTAGAGGCACCACAAACAAAGGAATACTGAGGGCAAAAGACAAGGCTATGCTGAGGGGGGCTGGCATCTTCCATCTCTAACTTTTAAGGTTGTTTCCAGCTGTGTCTTATTTTGGGAGAAAGAGGCTGTCCATGACCAAATCCTATAGACTAGGAAGCCTCTTTAGAAAGTACAGGGACTTAGTTTTTACTTCAGAAACAGAAATGAAAGGAGAATTATGGGTAGGAATGAAGTGAGATGATTCATATTGCTTTATTTGGAGTTAGAAATTTTGCTTTCTTCCAAGACTTCGGTGTAGGATGCAGGATCTATTGGCCCGGGGTCAGGGAACTGAGCAGCAATACTCTATCATCTAACCACCAGTCTGTGAGGCCCATGAAGACAGCACCTTTGCCAGGACATGCGTCCCTGGTGGGGATGGCAAGTATGAGAGTTGGTAGAGAAGTAAAGATCTGTGCGGGATGCGGTATTGTGTTTAAGTGTCACGAGCAAATGTTTTTAGTTTTCTGTCCCTTCTTGTGGCCAAAGTGATTGTGTTCAGCTCACTTGTGACAAGCTCCCCCATCTAATCCATGCTCTTGTCTCCCTGCCTGATGGCAGTTTGCGTGTCACATGCGTGTTGTGGACCTGCACTCTCTGCTTGTGCTCCTGTCACTGAGGGGTAATGGTGCATCTGGACAGGTGTGGCGGGCTGGGAGCATCTCGGTGAAAGCGTCGGTCAGTGGTATGTGTGTCATGGTGAAAGTGTGAGCTGTGCTCCTGGTGAACGCATTTGCAAGGTGTTTTGCTAGTGAAGGCCGATTCCTTTTTAAAAATGGAATTGCTTTTCTGAAACAGAAATGCTGAGTAAGTCAAAGACTGGCTCTGAGTTTTAGAAGAAGCTTTCCAGAAATTGGTGCGAGGAACTTGCTAATGGTACTGAGAGATAGAAGGGGAGATGCACAGACCATGCTGTGTTTTGCATTTCAATCTTTGTGGATCCTCTCTCCCTGCCTATGCATATTTAAAATTCCTTTCAATATATAAATAGGATAATTCTCTCTCCTCATCCCCACCAGAGTTCATTTAACAGCCACAAAAAGAACTGTGCAACCAGGCCTGTCTTTATCTGCTCCATTTTTACTATTTATTGGTTTTTCTCATTTTCTTTTTTTCCCTCCCATGTTGCATCCTTTAGATTAAACTGTGTTTCAGGATTGACCAGGTCCAGAAAGGCTGCCTCCCCTAAACACAGCTGAGCCTCAGGGAGGTGGTCCTGGCCTGCTCTGTTCTCTGGCACCAATCCAGACCTTCCACAATCCACTTTGAATAGACAGCCCTGGGCCTGAGACAATCTGCCTTCTGCAACCCACTCTGAGTGCGGGCTGTTCCTATTATTGATTATAATTGCCTGTTTTCCCTACAAACGAAATCCCCGCCCCGGTGTCCTGCAGGCACAGCTAAAGGTTTAGGATTTTTGCTGGGAACGGGTGAGCAGAGACACGGGCTGGGGACTGGGCACAGGAGTGTGTGACAAAGGCCCGCCAAGCTCTTCTTCCTGGAAAAGGCTCTAGAAGGCGTTGGTTAAGTCTAAAGATCTTGCATTATGTTGATAATGCCAATAATTCACTCACTTTTGAATCCTCCTTAGAGTCTCAAATATATATTCAAATACCAATATTTACCATGCAGAGGAGAGGGTTCAGGTCACTTCCCTTTGGGCCCCCCGGTCTGTACTTCTGTTTCATTCTCGCTGTCTCTGGGTGCGCACTGCAAGGCAGTGTTCCGGGCGTGGAGGGTTGTACTAACCTGTGTGAGACCACATCCCGCCTCTGCTCTGCCTGTGGTATAAAGTTGGGCAAGTTCCTCGACTTTCCTGGGCCTCCATGTCTCTATCTGTGAAACGTGGGCCACAGTAACGCTGTTTTTAAGAGTTGGCGAGCTGATTCGCTGGCAGCACCAGGGACTGTGCCTGGCAGCAGAAGCACTGTCCGAGTGTTCGCTGCTCCTGTTGGAAATCACGGTCACTGCTGCCACTGGCACCTAGAAGGTGTACTGAACAGCATGTCCTGCATGAAAATATGATAGTGGCTCTTGTGTTTGCAGCTAGTATCTATTAATTAAGGAACCGTCATTTGTACTCTGTAATTATATTTATTAAACCCTAACTCCTATCATAACAATAATTAGTTCTTGCTAATTAAATTTATCAAATTCCCTCTGGATTCATATCTTAGGTAAATATTTAGTAGCCCTACACTAATTATTTTAATCAACATGGAGTGTATTTCAAATGACTACAAATAGTTGTAAGTAATTAGATTGAGTACAAAATAATATCTTATGTAATAAATTTGCAGGTGCTAAAAAAATTAGGAATGAAGTGCAGGGTACTGTCTCACCGACCTGAGCACCTGACTCAGACATGACAGCATTTTAAAAATCCAACCAACATATCAGGGACTTAGTCTGAACGGCTTTATTGTTTCTGTCCGGATTTGTATTCTCCAGCCAATGTTTTGGGCATGAGACAAGCAGTGTGTGTGATTCAGAAACCTGCCATACGACTTGGAGTTGGACCTGTCTCTTGTAGTTAATTAATGTAGGAACAAGTAGCCAGCACTGTGTCGGCAGTTGCAGAGACAGTCATGGATCCGGCTTCAAAGACCCAGGAGGAAGACAGCACGTTTGTTGAGGTTCCTTCTTCTGCATACTTGGTCTCCTCATCCTAGGGTCACTCTCAGTTCTGCTAGCACTGGACATCTCCTCCCCTCCCTGCTGTCAGATCTTTCATAACAAAGACAATGAATCCTTGAATTACAGCTGGCTGATTGGCATCCTGTTGCTAGGAGACCAGAAGGGATGTATCCTATTTCATGACAAATCTGTCTCTGATCCATCTCTGTGAAGGGATATGTCCTGGGGCCTCTTGGCTCCCCAGTGGGACTGACCCACAGCCTGTGCACCTCTCTTTTCTCTCTTCACCTGAGGGGTCATCGGGAGGCCCTTGCTTCTGTTTCTCTGGGCCCATCTCTGGCCTTGCACACAGGAGTGCCTGGTGTCACAGTTCTGCCTGTGGTTGGGTTAGCCGAGTGGCTACTATGGCTGGAACGAGGGTCTCGGTTTCTGATTTACATTTTTACACTACTTAGCTGACAGCTCAGCCTCAGTGCGATGTCTAGACTTGAACTGTGGGTTTAGGATACTGTTAGATTCCTTCAAGGGGAGAGGAGGACAAAATGACTGTGGCCATCAAAGTATTGGCAGCTTAATTACATGATGAGAAAAATGTTCCACCCCAAGAACAATGATAGTCTACCTCGGGAGTAAAAATGGTGAGCTCAAGCAGCAAACAATCCGGGAGGAGAAAGAAATCATTTTGAAATTTCCTCCAGCCTTTGCTTGCAAATGACAAGTGAATGATCGTCCCCGAGCTTCTAGCCTGAATGCCCAGGGTGTGGTGCTCAGGACCGCCAGGCCGTCCTGGCCTCCATTTCCACCAGCTGGCTGGGAGGAGGGGGCTGTGGCCTTGAGCCTAAATATTAAATTCTGCTTTGGTGGAGGATGTCGGGAGCTGACAGAGGAGATGCAGGGCAGATGTGTTTGGCAGTGGGTCTGTCTCTCAGAGCAGTACATGCACACAGGAGACTTACACAAAATTCACGAGCTTTGTCCCCTCTCATTAAGCTGCCGATAGACAGTGCTCAGTGCAGATCTGTTTTGAGTATGGCTCCCCCGCCCCTTCCTGGCTCTCCTTGGAGTATTTGTGAGCTCATGCGGCCACCTCTGTGATGGATGACTCATTCCTATGGCAACTGCAGTCATCATGAGTCCTCTGAGTGAGCTGGCAGGAGGAAGGAGCTCTTGGAAGCACAGAGATGCCAGTGTAGGCATGGGTCAATGGGGACACCGAAGGGATCAAGGGGGACTCAACCACGTGGATCTAGAAAGAATGGGGAGGCTGAAGCCCACCCAGCCAAGGTCTTCTCTGTTTGGTATAACACAGAACTTGAGCTGCAAACTCTGTTCCTGTCCCCTGATGGGTGAGGAAATGTATGATTGGGGACTGGTCTTGTCATGTGTCAACTGAAGGCAAATAGGCCATATAACAGAATCCTATGTGTTCCTTATTTGAATCTATCAGCTTGAATACAGTTTTGGTCAGAGTCTAAGGCTTCAGGAGTAAGAGTGCCTCTGAGCAATAGGCATTTTGCATCTGAAAATGTCATCCCCTCTGATCCCATTTCTTTTGCAAGGAATTGCTTACCAGTGTGTGGGCCTCCAGCCACTGGAGACAGTTTCATGGGTACAAGGAGACAGCCCCTCAAAGATGCTCCCTTTAAGCAAGGAAACTGGATAATACAACTATGACTTTGCATGGCTGGTAAAACACACATGTATTGTTTCAGTAATTGTGCCAGTAGGTGGGGCATGGCATTTGTTTTAAAAAGAGAAGATTGCACAGCTCTCAGATCATGCCTTCATCCCCATGGATTTCTTCTCATGTCACCCCAATCCCACCCATTCACCAGTGCCTCACTGTGAGCTCTGCAGAGTCACCATCGACAGCTGCATGCATGGGACACTCCCCACCCTGCCCCCACCCAACTATGACCAGATGATCATTTTAAAGGATGCAATGATTCATTTTCTGCTTTGAGCAATGTTTAATACCAGGGTGTGTGTAAGGAAGGGGAAAAGAACTGGCATTGTCAAGAGATTCTTCTAGCAATGAGAATGATGTGCATGGAAGGTATGTTTGTCTTCTCAGCTGTGCACAGGAATCTCCTGCCAAGTGTCCTGTAATGGCTTAACCAGAGAGATCCAAGCCCATGGTGCGATCCACAGTGTCTCACACTGAGAAGAGTATATACAAATACAATTGAAATTAACTTTATATATTTGAATCAGTCAGATTTGATCCAGGCGGTGAATACATCCAAACTTCTCTCTAATTTGGAACTTTCTTATGCACTCTACACAACCGTTGCAGGAACCTTTCTGTTAGGCCATCTGAAAGGCTGTCAAACTCAACCAGACGAAGTATAAAGTATGTTTCTCTCTAAATCCAATGCTATTTTATGACTGGTCCCACCACTAGTTTTATTTTCTTTCTCTCTCTGCATTCTTTTTTTTTGGAATTCAGAGACATAGGCTATCCAGACACCAAGGCTATGTGCCCAACCACAATCCTGTGCTTGGGCCTTCCCAGCGTAAGTTTGGCTGTGGACACCTGCAGTGATGGGGAGCTCATTTTCTTACAGTTTTGGATAGCTCTGTAGTTAGAAACTTTCTGACTATATTGAACTAGAATTTGACTTAGAGTTTCTACTCATGTCTTTCCAGAATTAATTTTATTGGTGCATTTTAGATTTACACAACGATCACATTCATCATAGGGAATTTGTACCTGTACATGGTAGATCTTGGTTCTTCTTTTTTCTCATTCCCCTTTTCTCCCTTTAACTCCTCTTCCTTTCCTTATCTACAAAAGTTTTATTTCTATTTTTTCCTTCTTTTCTTTTCCTTTCTTCCCTTCCCTCATTCTCTCCCTATTTTCCTTTCCCCTTTGAAAATTTTCTATCTATTTCACAATATCTATTATACATTTTGGTCCTTATTTATACTTCATTTTCCCATACTGGAGAAACCATGTGACATTTGAATATATGTATCCTATTTATTTCACTTATGTATCATCCCAAGCTGTATGCATTTACCTAAAAATGTCTCATTTACCCTTCTTTATGGTGCAGTAGTACTCCATTGTACATAAAAAACTTTATCCATTGTTGTAATTAGAGTTTGTAAGGGAATACACTTAATGTAAGACACATAATTTATAGGGTTGTTTTATAATATTCACCCCAAAAGTGAAATTTAAAGTAGTGCAATAGATCTAACCACATACTACAGACCCAAAGAATGCAGCCGAGGGGCTGGATCCCACAGAAAATGTCCCATATAAGTCCATCTGAAGGTCTAGAGTCCAAGGCAATGTCCTCCACAAGTCCTGCTAGAGGCCTAGTGTGCACAGCAATGTCCATAGTGAGAATCTGCACCAGGAACACTCAAAGGTGAATGCTAGAAAGCCAGCACTCCTGGGGTGAGTGTTCTGTGCTGCCAGGCTCAGGGGTCTGCACTGGAGTCAGTTAAGCGATGCAAGGTGGGGACCAGAGCTCCATGGGTAAAACAGCAGCCGTTCCTGGCCATGGTGAGGAACTGAGCACTTCTAGCAATGAGCAAACAGCCAGGTTTGTATCAGGAAACCAGCCATTGCGAGCTCCTCTGAGAAAATCAACAGCCAATGATCTCCCGCTCTACTTCTGCATGCTGTTGGCAACAGTCTTCGGGTGGATCTACCAAACCCGGACTACATGCGGATTCAGCTGCATATTCCAAGCTGGCCATTAGTTAGTCTATCATATTCAATCAACAGTTAATCAGTTGAGCTATTTCCAAGATTTAGGTTTTACAAACTATGCTGTTATAAATGTGGGTGTTCAGATATTGCTGTCATAAAATGCTTTTGATTATATTGGGAAAATATCAAGGAGGGGTATAACAGGGTCACTGGACCCTCTAGCTTTATATTTATGGATTTCCACCGTGGTTGCATCACTCTACATTCTCACAACAGTGAAGAAGGGTTCCTTTTCTACACAGTCCATGAGTTTTTGTTATTGGTTTATTTCTTGTCAGTAGCCATTCTTCCTGAGGTGACATGGATTCTCAGTGTGTTGGAATTTGCATCTCTTGAATGACTGGTGATGTTAAATTTTTAAATATATTTATTTACTATTTACTCATTTCTTTCAGATGCCCATTTTTGGATTGGGCTTTTAAATTTGAGCATGTCTGATATTTTTCAGTTCATTATCCATTGTGGATATTAGTCCTTTGTCTGAGGAACAGGTGGAAATGTTTTTCCAACTCTGCGGGTTGTCTCTTCACTTTGTTGGTGATTTCTTATTTTCTTTTTTTTATACTGAGAATCAAACTTGTGACTCCTAAATAAATATGAATTATCAAAGCTTAATCATGAAAATATAAAATTTATAAATAACCCAATATCAGTCACTTAAATTCAAAATGTAACTTAGAACCTACCAACAAAGAAAAGCCCAGGCCGTTATGGTTTCACTGCTCATTTCTACAAGAAATTTAGAGAAGATTGAATGCCACTACTCTACAAACACTTCAGTCAGATTGAAAGGGAAATGATACTCTCAAAGTCATTCCTGGAAGCAAGCATTAACCTCATAGCAAAACTAGAGAAGTATCAACCAAAAAAGAGAACTGTAGACCCATCTCCTTAATGAGCAGAGATAGAAAAATCTTCAATAATATACTGGCCAAAAGAATGAAGCAAATCATCAAGGAGGTTATGCATCACGGCCAAGTAGGATTCATCTGAGGGATGCAGGCACGGTTCAACATATGCAAATCAATAAATGTAAAACACCATGTCAACAGAACAAAAGGAAAATGCACATAATCAGGGAATAAATCAGGGAACTAATCCTCAATAGATTCAGAAAAAACCACTTGATGAAGTCCAACACTGCCTCATGTAAAGCCAGAAAATTGGAATAGAGAGTCTTTATCTCAATCTGAGAAAATCACCTACAACAAACCTGGAGCAAAATCATACTAAATTGTTAAAAACTGAAAATTTCACTCTAAAATCAGGAACAGAACAAGGATGTCCATTATCACTACTCCTATTAAACATAGCTCTGGAAATAGCCAGAGTGATTAGACAAGAGGAAAAAAAATAAAAAAGATAGCAAAATCATCACTATTTTCAAAAGATATGATACTCTATATAGAAGACTCCACAAATTCCATCAGTAGTCTTCTTGGTTTAAAAACAAAATTCAATCAAGACTCAAAAGTCTCAAAGTCAAAAGCCTTCCTGGATACAAATAATAAACTACTGAGAGGGAAATTAAGGCAACTGCATCTTTTAAAATAGCAGGGAAAAATGAAACATTTAAGCATCAATCTAATGAAGGAAGCAATACGCTTTTGCACTTAAAAACCATAGGACTCTGAAAAAGGAGATTGCAGAGGATATTAGAAAATGGAAAGTTATCCCTTGCTCTAGGCATGGAAGAACCATTACGGAAGAAATGACTATACTCTCAAAATTGTCACGCACACCTCACAAAATCAGATGAAACGATCCTGAAATTCATTTGGAATCAGAAGAGATCTAAATAGGAAAAGCAACTCTGGTCACCAAAGGCAAGGACTGGGCATCGCAATCCCTGACCTGAAATTATACCCGAAGTTACTGTGATAACAATAGCATGGTACTGCTAAAAACAACCAGTCAACAAAAACCAGCCAACCAAACAGACAGATCTGTGATCAGTGGAACAGACCGGAAGATGTAGAAACACACTCAGACACCTTATCTTTGACAGAGGGCCTGAACACCTTCAGTGGAAGAAAAACAGCCTGTAATAAATTGGCACGTGGACAACACTGGTTTCCATGTGCCAAAGATTGAAACTAGACCCATATATCTCACCATTCAATTCAATCAAAATTGAAATGTATCAAAGATCCAAATATTAAAAGACGCAGTCTGCTGGAAGATAGAGTAGGTAGAACTCAAGACATAGGTGTGGGCATAGATTTTATGAACAAAACCCTGAGCACACAGGAACTATCACAAAGAATCATCAGCTGGAACCACATCTCATGGAAACACTCTCTTCATGTTTTAGTTCTATATTTTGGAGGCATAAAAACAACTTTACCTTCATTTCTACTTGAGAACTTTATTTAATAAATTTGCTGCAATGTTTTTCTCCAACATCTCTTGTTCCACTGACAAGCTTTCACAGACTTTCACATTTGCATCTGCTATTTGGATATAAAAGAGTATATTTACCTCCTGAGAATGCAAGGGACCACCACCAACTATAATTGTCATTTCACAGTCAAGAGTGGGGATCTCTCCTTGGTTGCCTTAACTTCTGTGCCTTGCCGATATCTTTTGGGTGTATACCTATTTACAATAAAATCAATCATGTAAAATCAATCATGAATATATTGGCCTCATTTTTATGCAAATTCCTGTATTTTAGGTGTGCAATGCAAGTACGCCTCGCCCCACCTCATCCATCTAGTTTTGCATACATAGGAAATATAAATTTTGTAGTTATTTTTTAGTTTGTCTTGTTTGCTGCAGAAAATCTGTCTAACTACCACCCATTCTGAGAAGGGATGCCAGTCTGCTGGCTGCGCAACGTTTCTGTCCAGGTTATGTCATTTTACCTCATCCACTAGTGCCTACTCCATCTGGTTTGAATGGTTCAGGCCTCGGTGGCAGTACTACCTAAATTCTTTTTCATTACCAGCTCAGAAATTTCCTCTGCTTCATTCCTTTTCTGTCCCCCTGGGGTTTTGATTACATTTCCTTTGACTGTGCGATATTCTACTGTTTGTGCATTTTTTCTTTTTTTCCCCCTTAACCTCCCTTTGCTTCTTTATAGGTTTCATTTGGATAATTTCTGCAGACATCTGTATACTTTCTAGTTTCCTGATTTATTCCCATACTGCTTTTCCTTGACAAACAGCACCTTTGAAGAAATCCATCTGATATAGTTTTTATTTGGAGCAATTCCATATGGCTCTTTCTGATAGTTCCTAAACCTCTGCTGAAATTTTGTATTTGTTTATGGAAATGATAAACATTTCCATTAAGACAGAGGTTGGCAAACACTATTTTTGTAAAGGTCAAATTAGTAAATCTACTAAGCTTTATAGGCACTGTGGTCTCTGTCATAACTGGTATTTTGCAGTTGGAGAACAAATGTCACTATAAATAATCAAGCAATAGGTATATATTCTATAAAAGTGTTTATAATAGTATGAGGCAAGTGGTAGCTGTCCTACAGGTTTATAACATTTTCTGTTTTCTATGTCCTTCAATCCTACATATTAATTGTAGTTATTTTACTCTCTTTATTTTATATATCTAGTCATCTTTGAGTCTGGTTATATTGATTGTGTTACTTCTTGACCATAGATTATTTTTTCCTTGCTTTGTTTGCTTACTTCATAATTTTTTATTAAATGTCAGAGATAAGTAACTTATGGACAGAACAGAAAAGATTAGAAGAAATATTAGTTACAAAAAGAAATGGGAAATTTCTTCTGTCAAGTCATTAATAAGGAAAATTTGGTCAATCTGGTGACTATTACAGCTAAACGCAGCAGTATTCGTGGCTCTTGTTACCATGGTTATGTCTAATATGTGCAGTGCCACGGCTTTAACTTGTACTTCGTTGGAAGTCAGTGCTGAGCTCTTTTTCTTTGCAGTCCAGCTCTGCTCTAGGCTTTTAGAAGCCTTACTGTGTACTTATTGTGGAAGAACTCGCTTATCCCTTTCCTGGTAGTAGAAGGCTGTAGCTTGTTACTTGGGGTTGAAATTCTGGGATGAACTGGGGTGAGGGGCTTCTTTTATGTAACAGTGTTTGGATAAACTAATACTGTTATTTTAATTTCTTTGCTTAAAAAGATATAATTGGGGTCTAAATAAATATCTTGAACAAATTTTCATTTAGAGATATCTCATTACCCTAAATTATCAAACTAATAAGAAAAAATGAGAAGTGATTTTGTATATATTTTTAGGGAAATAATACTGATTCTCAGTACCTATTCTCTCCTTGGTAGATTCTTCTGAATCACACAGTTGAGTCTGAAAGATTTTATAGGACTGTGGCAGAGGTTAGGGTTGAGAGAAGCCATTTCTAGATTTTAGTATGAATTGATATTTCTTTAACCAGGAATCATATTTGCTCTTGTATAAGTTTCCACGTCTTCTTCACATTCTCTGGGGTTTCAGATGATTTATATGATTACACATTTGAATTTTCTTTTCTCTTAAAGAATTATAATTTAACCTAAACTTCCTTCTTTTAATATATATGATCTTTGCTGCCCAAAGATCATTGGAATTTACTTTGTTACTATAGGCAATTACTTTTTAAAATTTGCCTACTCAATGAAAGCTACTTTGGCCAAATGTTTGAGAAATAAGCTCAAACAAAATTAAATTTATACCTTTTCCTTCTAGGTATCTTCCCAGGAGAATTGTAGATCTCATGTGATGGGGATATCTGCATACTCATGTTTATAGCAGTGCAATTCACAATAGCCAAATCTTGAAAGTGGCCTATATGTTCTTTACCTGATGCATGGACAATTAAAAGGTGGGATTTGTATACAAGAGAGTACTTTTCTGCATAGAAGAATAAACTTGAATCATTTATTGGAAAATAAATATACTAGAGAGCCATCATGATAAATGAAATAAATCAGACACCAAGTTTAAATATTATATGACTTTTCTCATATGAGAAACCCAAGGGCTAAGTAAAGAGAACAACAGAAGACAGATAGAAAACAGGGAGATAGATCTTTTGTAAATGGGAGGGGGACTAAGAGATGGAGAGATAGGAGAGAAGGAGATGCAGAATTAAAGTGCATTATTTACATGTTCCAACTACCCAAGAGCACTGTAGTCATTATGTACTACAAACATGTACTAATAAAAAATAAAAATTGAAAAAACGAAGCTCCTAGTTCAGATGCCGACTTTTAACAAACACCTTGGCAGTAACTAGTGATAAAATCTTTTATGGGAAGTGCTGACAACCTACAAGGAGGACTAGAAAAGGAGATTCAGGAAGGATTCAAAGACTTCATGCAGTTCTCAAACAATCTTTTAAAAGGCAAGGCCTTAACTTGATGTCTGAGACAGAGAAGGACATTCTAGATAATGTAGAAACACTGGTGAAACAGTAGATATTAAAAGCATCCTTCAGTTCGCATTTGCATATATTCCCATTGTATTTTATACAGAAGCAAAAGAACAGGTAGGAGAGAGGACTGGGACCAGGCTGTGAATGCTGCATTGCCAATTTAGGAGTTGGACGTTAGCCTGTAGGTGGCCAGTATTGAGGGAAGGATTTGAAGTAGGGGTAACATAGACATTTTCTTAGTGTTTGTGATGGACAGCGGGACTTCATGTCTGCTCTGCAAGCATTCTGACACTGAGGTAATCGCCAGCCCTAGATTTACATTCTTAAAGGTTCATTTTGGACCAGGTGTGACGGCACATGTCTATAATCCCAGAATCAGAGAAATTCAGGCAGAAGGTCCGTCAGATAGAGCCCAGAGTGGAGGGTAACTTAGTGAGAGTCTATCTTAAATTTTTAAAAAATGACAAAATCACTGGGAATGTAACATTGGAACCATTTGGGGTTTAATTCTTAAGACAATGTTGTGGGAAAAGTGCATTTTTCCTGGTGAATAAGAGAAGTCAGTGTAGCCTTAATGTCTAGGCCCCAGGGATGCAGTACCTGGGCATACTCTTTGTTTCACAAGGGTCTGTCCCATGTTTGAGATGGGGAGAGAAGAAATATAATATGAACGTTAAGATTGGAAAGTTGCCAGACCAAATTAGAAAGTATTTTAATTAAGTGCCTATAAACCATGGCATTGTTAACTATTTAACTACAGATTAAATAATTTCAAACAAATTGGAGAAGTGTGCTAAATATCAGGACTTACACCATAGCATCATATGATTGATCATATGGCAAATTTACCTCGGTTTCCCTTTGCCTTTTCCTGCCCCATGCTCTGAGCAGTCCTTTATTTTCTTCTTAGACAGAATACGATGAGTGCTCATGGATTCTCTAGCAACTCTGTAGAACAGTAATTAGATGAGCACTCCTGGTAATAAGCAAGGCCCCACTCTTAGGGAAGTCCCTAGCTCTCTCTCTCTTTTGCATGGAAACATTTTTGTGCCCTGGGTCTGGATGAAGACAGAGCGTTGACTTTTTCTGAACTACCTGCTGAGAGTTTTCAATCCTTTCTCCATCCACTAACTGGCTTTGGAATTCTCTATGTTTGAAGCAGGGAGAAGGGAGGGAAGAAGACAGAGGGAAAGTGGTTATACTTAGGAATGTGCAGAAGTAATGTACACAAGGTTCACAAGTTATGTGGGAAGTCAGAAAATATGGAATGTGGCACCACTAAAAACTGAGAATGAGGGAAGCGAAGTCTTTGGAATGACTTCTGATTGGTGTGACATCCCATGGAGACACATTTAAGTAAGCCAGGCCCTGAATTTATTCGTTCAGGAGATATTAACTGCTGATGTATATTTACATCCATATGAATGAGACATTTACAATCCTCAAACAGCTCGCAGTCCATTGGGGAGTGTAGTAAACAAACAATTAGAATATGCTGCATTAAGAATTCTAACAAGATTATGCCTTGGAAATTACAGGAGCTCAAAGGCTTATCCCAGGCAGCTTGGAAAGTGGGTGGAGCCATCTCTAGAAATGCAAACTGGCCAGTTTGGTCCAGGAATGCATGAGTGGGGCTTGGGGAAGTCCTGGCTGTGGTACCTGTGAAGATGTAGAAGTGTGTTAGCTGTACAGATCTGGGGAGAAGGAAAAGGTCTGAGTAAATAAAGCTGTGTAGAGGTCATCAGTTCACAGGTACATGCAGGTACTGTGGGGCAACATTTCAGCCAGTGACAGACTATATCGAGTACAATGGCCCTCTGAGATGATAATGGGCTGAATAATTGCTATTACCCAGTGATGCTGTGGCTTCCTCGGCCTTGGAGCCAATACAGTATTCATGTGTCTATGGCAACACTGGTGTCAACAAGCTGCTGCACCACTCAACAGCACAGAAGTATTGCTGTTGCTCCAAGGATTTATTCTATTATACTTCTTAGTATTGTTTTAGACTTTACTGTGACTTGTAGAAAAAGTAGATTGTAAAACAGCACACCATGTTTCACTAGCAATAGCCTTCCACATCTTATGCTTCCCTTACTCCTGAATGCATCATTTATTTGTTTGATTTAATCTCATGTTACCTTGTTTATCATGGTTCTGGGAGCAATAAGCCAGGCTTGTGTATGTGTGTGTGTGTGTGTGTGTGTGTGATACTATATACTGCACTGTATACACTATATCGTACATAGTACACAGGCTGTATATATGGTGTATAGTTACATACAATATATATGAATAATGTATGTATATATTGTACACACAGATTTTGAGAACAATTCTTTTATCCAGGGTGTTTATGCAGCCTTGTCTGTACCATCTAGGTTTGTGTAAATATAGTCTATGGCGTGCATACAATGGTGACGTGGCCTTAGAGCACATTTCAATGTTCCCTATTGTTAATGATCAGACAGATGAGTAGAAGTGAATGAGGCGGACCTTCTGAAGAGTATATTAAGTTTCTGGCTGGTATTCATGAGGAATAAGATGGAGGAATGAAGAATACATAAGAAATTTGAAAAAGACAAATGCTTGAGAGCACTGGGAAGAAAAATAGGAGAACCCAGCGAGACAGGAGTTATAGAGGCCAAGAGGGAAGGGCTGTCAAAGGTAGAGGTACACTGTTACTATGGATGCTACACAGAGCTCTCCTGTTGGGTTGCAAAACCAATACTCTTGTGGGTCAGGGGCCTGAATGTCTCTCAATGTCTCTGGCTTGCAGCCGTGACTTTGGGCAAGTTATCCAACCACTTGACCATAAACTGTGCATCCTCATGCTCAGCCTGATTGTTCCATAGAGCACACGGTGTTGCTGCTTTGTCCAGAGCTGCAGACCCTTTGTTGTGTGGAAAGCCTTCCAACAGCCATGTGCCCAGACACTCACCTCTTTTCCTAAGCTCCGCAGGCAGCCTCCTTCTCAGGACCTCCGTCCACATCAGCAGAATCGTCTCACTCTGGAGCCGCTTCTCACCCTGCTCCTCACTGTGTTTTCCCTTCCTGTGATTCAGGGCTCCTGGAATACAGTTGCAGCCAGATGTTTCCCTCCTGTTGGAGGCTTGACTGCTCCTCAGGTGGCGTCTTGGAGCAGGTGTTCTCTAGTGTGCCTCTTCTCTCTGTGCAAACACCAGACTGTGCTGCTGCTTCCTCTGCTCTGGAGAGAACCCAGTCTCTAGAGCTGTGGTGCAGAGGTTTAGCAGAGCAGAGAATTAGACCAAACAGCTTACCAAATGCCATTTGTGCTATGACTTTAGCCACTCTTCAACTGCTGTCTGCAGCTTTTCCTCCTTAAGGCTGATGTCCTACAAGGATAACTCTCTCTTCTATTACTTCCCTTGCTCATGTCCCCAAGTGGCTCTAAATCTTTTCTGGAGCTTCATACTCATGTGAGACTTCATGGTAGGCTGGGTTCTTCATCCTCTGGCAACACATGGGGTTAGAGCTGGAGTCAGTGTCCATGGAATCATGGTAATAGATTTGAGCAGATTTGAATAGAAATAGAAAGTGGGGTCACTTTCTGGCAGGCAGCAGAGGTGTGCTGTCCCTTGCAGTGGCCTGGCTTCCATCCCTTGTCTGCCAGTTTGTGAACTTGTTTTTGTTTGCTGGGAATTTGGCTGCTGTTAGGGACTCGGAGACATGGAAGAGAAAACTCTGTCCTTAAAAGGATGCTGTTTACCTATTCTGATTTCTCTTTGGAAATCCACGGTCTTGAAAAAGGTTTCAGTTTGACACATTTTTATCTTTCCTGTGACAGAATGCGTTTCATTCACCTGACACTGATCACCTGTTGTCCTTGTTGAAAATAAGTTATCTGGGAGCTGTCCATGGTCCCTACCCAGAGGTTACAGACATGCATTCCCAAAGTCAGTTTTCGAAATGCTTGAAGTAGAAACTTGGGGAGGCAGGAAAAAATCCTAGAGAAATTGAGAGTAGAGTCAGGGAGACCACAGGCAGGATACCGGTGTGACACTTGAAGGGTCTATGCAAGAGGGGGTTGAGGCAAGCAGGAGAGGAACTCAGACCCGGGTACACTGAATGCCGTCACTGTGGAGTGGGTTTTGCAGTCTAAGCTTTCCTTGCTTTACAGAGAAGGTTGTGTTCTGAGAACTTAGTGTAACTTAATTTTTATGTTAGATGTTCATGGAGGACAGGTTCTCTTTGAGAAATACCAACACCTCTCCTTATAAAGCTAAGAAATATGAACTTCAAGAGTAGGCACATCTGAATCAGACCACAGATATATCACTTCATTCATTCGTTCACTGAGCCATTCATTCATTCAAAAGTATTTATGGAGAACATTCACTGTTAAGCACCAAGGGGGAGGAAGAGCGCACCGTTGAGCTTCTCACTTCAGCCTAGAAGGTTCAGTAACTCCTCTCAGCTCCTCTTGGAGTGCTATTACATACTATGTAGATTGTCATGAAGACTGAACTAAAGTACAGTTTTTGGAATATATAAACGTTTTATCTTGAGGATTATAATTATGTGAGTAATATCCTTTTTCACATATTACACTATTTTTTTAAAAGTAAAACCCACTTCTTTAAAATGATTCATAATAATGTTATTCTTATCAAGATTCCCTGAACAAACATCTTTCTACCATTGACAGAGTAAACTTCTACTCATTCAAGCTCATCGAGGTGGAAATCAATTTGAAGTATAAATGCTTCAGTGTAACTGGGCTTGACTTTCCTCTCTAGAGAGCTTCAAAGAGCGTGAGATGGAAGGTCTCAAGCTTTGCTTCCTCTTGCCTTTGCCACATGTGCCTAGGGTGTTTGTTTTGCTTCCTCTTTCACTGACTCCACTTGTGAAACAGCTGTAATAATAATTTCTTTGCTTACTTTGTAATGATTTTGGAGACATTAAGTATAAAAATAACAGCACATTTTTATGATTTATTTATTTTTTCTTTTTTCTTATATTTAAGGTGAAGAAGAGAATAAGTAGAAATGTCATGCCCAGTTTAAGACACCTTAAAATGATAGAATTTTGTTATTTTGCAAATATGCATGTTTAGATTTCTACTTTGAATGATAATAATGATAGTGGCATTTGCTATAAGGAAGGTTAGTTTGTTAAAATTTGATTGCAAACTACATACACTGGAAAATAGAAGTTCATACTAGAGAGAGGTTTTCTTGGATGCTCTTAAGCAAGTAGGGGCCAATAGGAGAGCATTTCAAGCATGATTAAACATCTTAGAAATACAATTACGCATAGTTTGAAGTCTTCCTGCATAGTAATAGCAGAAGTCAGGTCACTATTAGGAGTTCTGCTTCCTGTCTCACTATACACAGTGATAGGATGGAGCAGTCCCTTAGCCATGTGAAGCGCTGTTGGATCTGTTGCTGTATGTTTAGTTTGTGGGTTTAGCATAAGGTGACTATTAAGTGAATTCCAATGACACCTTTGTAGTTAGGATTTCTAGAAGGAAAATGTCAAAAGGATTCTAATATATAATCATCCCAACATGAAATTGCTGTGAATGCCTGTGGTAGGTCCTTCAACCTCATAGGTGCCATGCAGTGGAGAAAGTGTTGTGTTGAAACTTGAAAATTGCATGGGTGTTTGTCAGGTGTCAAAGGAGTACAAGAGGAAACTGGAGTTAGATGACTTGTGACAAATGTAGAAGCACAATGGAAGCTGGGAGCTGGGTTGAGTCAGGGTACCAATAGAGGAACTGATGTGGGGACTGAAGCAATTCAGGAGCCAGCCTGGGAGCCCTCCTGTGCCACCCTGTAAGGATTTAGCCAGTGAAGATGAAGAACAAATGCTTACAATAGCCCTAACACAGCACATCAGCTCTCGTTTACCCAGAGATTTGCACTATGATATTTTTTTTCATGGACAAGGCTGTTTTGTCACTGCAGAAAGGACCACAACTTCTTAAGATTGTATTGCTCAGCCCAGCATGCTGATGAGCAAGGTTTATGAAGATGCACTCCTTCCTTGGAAAGTCATGTGTAATGTGTTACACCCATCAATTTGTGGTAGCAATAAACCATACTGATTATTTTCTTCTGTTGGCTAGCAGCCTACTTGGTGTGTGTCACCTTTGTGGGGTTCTGAAAACATTATTACATAAGCCAGGGTCAGTGGTGGTCCTCGATAGCCTGGGTAAAGACAGGCAGCTCGGAGGGGAGGTCCAGTAGACAGATGTGAGCATCAAAGAGACAGGGCACATAGTGAACAGAGTCCTAAAGGGGGGCCAGGAAGGGTAGCGGCCCCAACAGCTCAAACCCAAGATTCTGACCTTAATTTTAGAAGTACTTGGAAAAGGAATGAATTACAAATTCTTGCACCTGTGCAGAAACTTGTCTGGTGGGAACCGTTTGGACAGTGAATGACCACAGGACAAGGTCAGGCACTACCTTTCAAGGCCATGAGGCTTGAATTTACCTGAGATTGCAGAGACTGTTTCAGAAAGCCAGGAGCTATTGCCCAGGACCTGGTGACAGACCGAATGCAGGGAGCAAAGTGGGATCCAGGAGGACTCCAGTCCGCCTGGCCACTGGGACTGAGCAGGACGGTGCTGCTCCGTGCTCCTCGTTGCAGCCGTGCTTCTCACGTTCTGGGACCATGCTAATCAGCCCTTGGTTTCGGGGTATTGGCAGCCTGTCTGTGGCATACATGGTTCTGTGGTTATTGCATCTGAGTTTAATCAGCTTCCAAGTTGAGCTGCACATCTTCCTGGCAGTTTCACCCTTGATTCAGTTTGTGTTTTTCCAGGAAATGTAGCTCTGGAGAAATGTAAAGAATCTACTTAGAAAAGAGGGATGGGGAAGGGAGGCCTCATTGAGAGAGAAAAAAAAGAGAGATGAGACACTCAGTCAATGAATGGAAGATATTTTTCTTCCTAAACCCTGACACAAAAATAAAAAATTCAGAAAAAAATCAATGTTTTTCATGACTTTGCCCACTTTCTCTTTTTCTCCTTGAAGGAGGAATAAGTCAGAAAATATAGTTGGGAGCAGAAAAGTGAGTAAGTCAAAAGCATCCACATGCAGTCAGCTTGGCGCTGAGGTAGGAACCACGGAAGCCAGGGCTTTCCCTCCACCTTCTCTGAGCAGCCTCCGCTCTCTAGCCCTCCTTCTCCTTCACACCAAGGCAGAGTGGGAGGCAGGGGGAGGCAGAGCAGAGTCAGTCACAAGTTCTTCAATTACGGGAACTGCCGTACTGGCCAACATCAACTGATGCTGTGAGACACCAGACATGTTATTTATCTCCCTCCTTTCTGAAGTTGTCTAATTTGGAGATGGCAGAGATTAAAACCAGCTTCTCTGAGACCAGCTCTCGAAATCTTGAGGGAATTTATGAATAGATCTAGGTGTATTTATTTTTTTTCCAGAAAATGCTGTCAGATATTCTGATATCCTGAGGAACACTTTGCTTTATGGAATGGCATATTTTCAATCAGTGTACAAACATCCCATTATATTTCTTACCTTTAAAACATAACATATATACCTTGGACTCACTTTACACTTTAGCAAATGTCCAATTTTAATCCTTTGAAAGCAAATCTCATCAAAAGAGCAGTCTGAGATGCACACTGTGGCCAAGTTTTCTCCAGAATCTATACAAAGTAGCCTTTCAGTTCTTCTAGCCCCATAAAAACATCTTGAAAAGTCCACTAAGAAGGTCTGGTAAGTCAAATAATTCTCTCCTCTTTCCTGCCCTGCTGTCCTGTTACAACATCATCTGATCTTTCCCACTGGACACTTTCTTAACGTAGCTTTCAGATAAGACACTACTCTCAGCTTTCCTCCCGCCTCTTGGGCTGCTCCTCCTTGACCTTCACCTGTGGACCTCTCCTTCTCCTTGACTTGCCGGTGTCCTGGTGTCTCATAGCTCCACACTCAGAACTCTTCTTCGCACCTTGATCTCATCCACAGGGTTTGACACACCCTGTACAAAACATGGTCTGCCAACTGACTCCCAGTCCAGTCCTGATTCTCGTACCTGGCTCCTTGTGAAGCTTTCCCCTTCTCATTGGTGCTAAGACTGGCCCTCTTGCTGCACGGGCCAAGAGTTTGCTGCATCCTTGACTCTTCTGTTCCATATTTTTCACTTCACCATCAAAGGAAACTATTTAGCTCCACTTTTAAAGTGTATTTAGAGTTGGGTCACTCCTACCACAGCACTTCGCCGTTCTGGTCTGTGTTGTCATCTTGGATCTGTGCTTTTCTATGACAAGCTAGTCTCCGAATCACAGAGAAGAGGCACATCTAAGAGGGATCAGCAGAGGAGCTAGAATCTACAGGTGATTTAGCTGATACATGTCTCAGAGATGCGAGAAAAAGTAGAAGTGCACGATGGTCCCAGAGGACGGGCGCACACAGAGGACTGCCAGCGCCTCCCCTCCGCCCCTCCTGCGGACCTCAGACCCAGGCGACCCTTCGGTGTCCTCTTCTGTATATCAGAAGCCCAACCTCTGGTCCTTCCCCGAGGCTCTCCTGCGTCTTCCCTGTTTGGGTTTAAGCAGTGGAGACGCAGGCCGAACCTCGGGGAGCTGCTCACCGGCCCGGCCCACCCACTCCCAACACGCGCGGCGCAGTGATGGCTCCTCCAGAAGCAGTGCACGTGGAATCGCCCTGACTGGGTGGCCGCAGCGCGCTCTGTGCTGGGAAGACACCGTCTCCTCTGCTCACTCCTTCTGGATCAAGAGAAATAACAGTTTTTCTCTGTTGTCTGTTTCTGGCAGTCTCACTTTTCCTCGTTAATTCCTTTAATGCCCCCAAGCCTCCTTCAGTAACTCCTTCATCAGGCTCTGCGCCTGAACATTTCAGGTTTGGTCTTCTATTTCTTGCTGGGATCCTGGATAACACACATAGAATTATGTCTTATTAAGAAATAAATATTAAATTAAGGCTAGATTTTATGAAAATAAATAAAATATGATAGAGCATATTATTCACAGGAATGTAAAGAATATAAAACACTAGAAGGAAAGAAACTATCTCTTTTTAACTACAATGGGAACAAATAGCTATTGACAAAAATCTCAGTGTATTTTGAGTATTAAGTTTCTATTTGGATCATTTTAATCTCTTTTTGACACAGGAAAGTTTTTCATATGAAAAAGATTAATTGTAAAAAATTTGGGTTTAGAACAAATACAAAGAATAACCAAATCAGAAGATCTATCATTTATTGATGAGCCTGGGAAAAATTTGGTCTCTTTTTAGTCTTTTTCACTTGGGATTTGAATATAGTTCTTATTTTACACCCCTTGGTAACTTTAAAATGCAGTGAATCCGTCACGATTCATAGAAGAAAGCAAATGGGGAGAATCGCTGGATAATATCTCCTGCTGGTTAATTTTATTGTTCTCTCTTATGTAAAGAAAATTTATTTTACCCATTAATAAGACCTTAAATTATAAAAATCAGTTACTTAATTATCTTGATATTAAAACTGTCTTTAAATACGTTCTGTGAAACTCAGCTTCTGTGGAGAGAAAGGATTTTATTTGGTAATTCTCTTGTTAGTAAACCAAAGGCTCATCAATGCTGTAGTCATTATCTGTGGCCGGGACACCAGAGCAGCCACTGTCTTCACTTCTATCCTGACAGTGGGGTGAGAGTCCCGGACCCGCTGGCCTGATGCTGGGAACACTGTGGAAGTTTCCAGGGAGAAGCTGAGCAGCTTCTGGGGAGAAGGTCCCAGTTAGCACACGTGATACATAATTTTCATTTCATCCCCTACACAAACTGATTTTAAATCCCACTGGGCAATGAAAGACCCTCATGCCTTCCCTTAACATTTTTAATCAAAGCTAATTGATTTTGTTTTCTTCCCTGAGTCACTTGGTGTATTTTTGTATAAGATCAACCAAAGGCACTACCAACGGTATATGTCCAAACTTCTTGGACACCTAACTCTCTCCAAGTTGCTCCAAGACAAAAGACAGCCTATGGATGTCATGATGATTATGTTCTAGCATTTCCTCCTCAAAGCTTCCGGTGTTTTCTGTTCGACGTAACACATGAAGAGGCAGAAGATTAGCGTCCTCTTGTATTTGCCTTCTTTGGTTTCAGGAACGCTGTACAAAGTGCCATGTGTCCATGTCTACCATGTCTATGCTTCAGCACCAGGCTTTAAAAAAAATCTTGGCTATAGACTTCCTACTAAATATTTAAAAAATATTAAAACTATATTTTTCTTACATTATTATCATATTTACCACATCTCTGCTCATTCTCAAAGAACTTAAGGTCATTGATATGAGTAATTTTTTTTCAAAATTAAATCTACTCTTTATTGTCCTCATTGAGAATTTTAATTCTGCTTGTTCATTTTTATTGTATTTACAATTATTCCTTCCACTGTCCATACAGCTTTCTATTGTGTCCTTAAGCTGCTACACATTCCCAATGTTGAGTGCAATCGTGATGTGCATATATCATGTACCAATAAGGGATTCAATTAAAAACATTTTGACTGTTCTTGTTCTTACTTTTTCCTCTCCCTCCCTCCCTCTGCCTCCCTTCCTTCTTTCCTTCCTTCCCACCTTTCAGCATGTGTGAATGCTTAACAAGCTCGCCACCACTGAGCTACGCCCCAGACAAGCTGCTGCTTCTCACATGCAGTCTTTCATTCCATCTCACAGGTAATTGTATGTAATTTTGTAAAACCATCTTCTGAATCTTGCGTCAAATATTTCACAGTTTCACTCTCCTGTATGTTTATATTTTCTTCTTTGAGATTTGCTGTAGAAACATTTCACATAGACTCGGTTTTTCATTCCTTGGGTCCCATTCAGAGTCCATATGGGCACTGATAAAATAATTTCCTGAGGTGTACAATTCAGAGAAAAATTGTTGTTTACAAATTCTGGCCCAATTCTTAGTTGTTGTTTAAAGAAACTTTGTGGAAGAATAATTTGTGTTTGGTGACCTGCATCCATTTAAATTCTATAATTTGATGAATTTTGACAGCAGGGCTGCAAAACCATCATCACAATCAAGACACAGAACACTCCTGTCACTTTCCAAGACGTTTTCTCATGCGTCTCTGCCTCCTTCCATTCCCAGATTTTTTTTACTTCTGTCACTTTAGGTTAAACATTTAATTTTTTAAAATGTTTACATAAGTGCAGTCATACAATATAATACAATACAGTACAATCTTGGGGGTTGGGTTTCTTTCAATTAGTACAACAATTTTGAATTCCATCCATGTTGAAAGTATTAATAGTTGTGCCTCTGTACTGCTGAGGTTTCCTGCATGCCGTGCCCTAGACACAGCCTAGCTGTCATTGGACAGGTGATTATGCACCTTTTAACATTAGTGATGGGATAACTGGACATCTGCATGGTAACAGTGAAATTTGACCCTGCCCATAACATCATGCACTCTGAAGAGATAATAGGCTCAGACTTAGTAAACTATAGAATTTCTAAAGTAAAATAGACAAGAAGATCTTTATGACAGTCAGTTGGCAGTGATATCTTAAACAGGACCTGAATCATAAAAGAAACATTTCATAAAATATCCCTCATCAAAGTTTTTAAAAATTTATATTCAAGAGACAAAATTTAAAAATGAAAATATAAGTCATAGACTGAGAGAAATTATTTGTAAATCATTGTGACAAAAAAAGCTTATATTCTGGAGTATGTAATTATGCCTCAGTAATAAAATATTTAAACTGATACTTTACCAAAGAAGAAATATTAATATCCAATAGATTTATAAAAAAGATGTTTGATACCTCTAATTAGCAGAAAATGTGAATTTAAAACATAGTGATATATCAGCACACATTTATTATAATGGTTTCGGTGTAACAGAGCGACACTAGTAGATGAGGAGAGGAACACGGGCCACCTGGAACCCTCACACCCTGCTGATGTGAGTGCAAGTGAGGCCACTCTTCTGGAAATCAACTTTTCAGGGCTTTTAAGTAACTAAACGTCCATTTATCCCAGACACAACATTAGCATTTGTCCCTACACTTCTGTGTTCTAAAGTGTCCAGAGTGGTTTTACTCATAGCTGCAACTTGGAAGCAACTCCATTGTCACTTACATGTTGAATTTATAAATAACTTGCTCACCTACACTGTGGGATATTACTTAACAATAGCTTGTTACATGCAACATGATGAATGATTTCAAAAATGGTATGGTAGTGGGAAAAATGACATATAAAATTCAATGTTCCTATTTATATGAAATTTTGGAAAAGCCAAAACTGTAATGGCAAAAAGGAGATCACTGGTTTACCAGGGTTGGCGTTCACGGCTGGGGAAGGAATGTGGAGAGGTGAAATAGTGCTCCGGGCTGAGGACATTTTCTGTTCCTTGATGGTAGTGGTCACTGCGCGACTTTCTATAGGTGTCATAATTCATCAAAGTGTATGCAGACAATGGTGAATTTTACTGTGTGTAAATGTTATTTTAAAACTGGATGAAAAGCTGCTTATTTTTCCTGGCAATTTACACTTTTAAGGAAATATTTATTTCTTCTATCTTTCACTTTCTTGTATAAAGTTTTAGCTAGTATTCTCATGATTTATTTTGTTTCTTTTATGTATAATTCTGTGCTATTCATTGTTTTTTAGTGTCTTTTCTTTTGGTTTCTTGATTGTATTTCATACATTTCTTTCTTTTTTACATAATATTTTCAAAGAACCAATCTTGATATCATTTAAACTTTTTATATTTATGTTGTACTTTATTAATTGTATTCTTATTTTTTCTCGTTATTATTAGAGATTTCTCAATATTATTAGAGATTATTTAATGTTGATCTTAGCTCTCAAGACATTAGGACAAATAATTTTCAGCCTTCCCTTTATTGTTATGTAAGGATACATATTTTCTCTAAATATTATGCTAGCTTTTTGTCCTGTGTTTAATAGTTTCCTTCGTAGATTCTAATTCATTTTCTTTCTCAGTGGGTCTTGAAGAATGAATTTTTTTTTTCTACTGGAAATTGAACTCAAAGCCTTGCACTTGCCAGGCAGGTGCTGTGCTGCTGAGTTATATCCCAGTCCCAGTTCGAGGATGAGTTCAAGACTTTCACAATGGGGCGTATCCCACCCAGTTCTTTATGAAAAATTCTATTTTAAGATGATCTCACATTTTACTTTGAGTGACTCAGGCAGGACTTGAACTTGTAATCCTTTTGTCTCAAATTTCCTCAGTTCTAGATTGCAAATAATTGCCACCTTGCTGAGTTTAATTTCTAATTTTTAGTTTGATTCTTTTAGTTTGTTTCTTTTTTGGTACTGGGGATAGAACTCAGGACCTTACATTTGTGGGGCAGGCACCCGAACCACTGAGCTACATCCCTGGTCCAATTTCTAATTTTTATTGAACATTTTTACATGGAAATTGTCATTAGTATATTTTAAAATTACCTTACTGATACTGAGTCCTAACTCTGGTGCTCCAAGTCAGCAGGAATTTTAGGAGGGTGATAGGTGTCACGTGGTTAAAACTTGCTCTGCTGTGTACACAGGGTGTGTGCTCTGCTGCACATGGGGGAGGGATGGTGTGGGAACGGTGTTAAGTAGGGGACAATCTTCCCCAAATGGTACCGTTTGAATATATTTTGAAAGAGAGAAGGATGTTTCTCAGTGGAAGGTCCTCTGGGTGAAGAGAAGCTGCAGGGCACGTGGAGCCCGAGCTGAGTGGAGCCTGGACAGGAGAGGGGACCAGGGAGCAGAGGAGTGCGGACCACGGCCTCACTCAGGCATTGGCAGGAGAGCGTAAGAACCTGATTTATTTATTTTTATATATATTTATTACCACATTCATTCCCCCCTCATTATTTATCCTTGCACTCTTTCCTTTTAAATATTTTCTGCTGTGCGATATCAACTGTACATACTACAACTCAATGACAATTTCATATTCTCATATCGGAGAAAAGATATGATTTTACACATCTGTGACCTGTTTATTTTGCATATGAGGATGTCCTCAAGGTACATCCATTTGACTATGAATGACTCAATCTTATCATTTTTAGTGGCAGAGTAATATGCCATTCTATAAAAGAACCACATCTTTATCCAGTCTCCAGTTGATGGACATTTGGGCTGTTTTGAAGACTTAGCTATCACAAACTGAGCTGCTATAAACATGGGTGCATATATGTCACTGTAAAATGACTCTTTTAATTTCTTTGTGTATATACCTAGTAGAGCAATGGCCAAGTCAATTGGGACCTCCAATCCTAGTTTTTTTGAGGAATCTCCACAAAAAACTTGATTTATTTTTACTCGAGTTTCAAAAAGAATTCTTTACTCAGTGAATATTTTATTCGGAGATAATCAAAATGGCCATGTTCGGCCATTTCAGCAGAGGACGCTGGGAGCATAAGGCCTTTAAAGCCTTGTGAAGACTTTGGCAACAGCCATTTGGAATCAGGCCTGTGATTTTGGTCTCTTTTGATCTAATATTTTTATACAGGCATCATTTATTCTTTGAGTTGATAACATTTATTTTTTCAAAATTGTTTATTAAAATATCCTTACGCTGACTTTCAGTGATTCAGACGAGTGAAAATGTGGCCATTCTATCTGTTGCAGCATCTTAGAAATCTGAGGGCCGCAGCACTCAGTCCCATGACGAGTGGTCCCCCCTCACCTCACATCTAAGTGGGCAGTTCCGTTCTTTCTACTCTTCTGTTTTGTAGCTAAGTTCATAGCTGAATGACTGATTTTGCCAGTTTTATTCTGCAGTCCATCAGAAGTTTAGAAAAGCTTTCCACATTCCCTGGGTCCGTTCTTGGGTGTCCCTCTTGGTCTTGATCCCTTTCCTGTTTCCGTGTCCTTCCTGTTAAAGACTTCTTGTTGCATAGCTCACATTCTCTTAGGTGAAGGTGTGATTACTATATTTCTTTTTTCTCTTAGTCTTGAATTTATATTTTTATTTCTTTTCTCATAAATGAAATTCCAACCCCATCAATGAGGTTGCAGCATCAGTCAGGCTAAGTATTTTGGCACACTGTGAAAAGGGTTCTCTTTCCTCACAGAAAATGTTACTTTAGATTTTCCTTAAACTCTAGTGGAATTGATTAATTACCTCAGTTTAATCGATTGTATGCAGCGTTTCCACCTGCTCAAGGTCCTAGAAACCGAACTCATCCAGAAGTCAATAGCTTTCTATTTCCATCTGTGTTCATGTCTGCACCTTCCCTGCTGCCGCAGCGAGTGCCAGGAAGAAGGGAAAGCAAAGACACTCAGATACCAGACCAAAGTTAATTTCCTGCACATGATAGTAAAGAAGTTAGGATGAACTTGATGAAGTATAACTTTGTCCTGGAGGGTACTTAAAAATAAGGTGATGAATATTATTTTCTCTGAGAGCCACGTTGATTTGGTCTGCTTTTGAGAGACCCTTAATTCATTGAAAAGTGAGCAGAAGATGCTCTCAAGTGATGCATAAGCCATCTGTCCATTGACTCAATCTCCTACTCAACAAGTTTCACTCTGTAACTGGGAAAGGTCTTCTACCATTACAGGGTTTTATTTTGTTTCCTTAGAATTTCTTTCTAGGGTTTTTGATATCCATCTATCATTCAAAGCTAAGTTCAAATTATTTTAATGTGGTTTTCCTAAGCCCTCAGCTGGAGTATTATTTTCCTTCTTAAGTGTCAAGATCTGCTCCTTACACCTACAAATAGCACTTTCCAATTTTGTGTTAGTTCTGGAGTCCAAGTCTGGGCTGTTTCTATCCACTGCTCTCTTTTCTTCTTGATAGTTTGAAATCTAAGTGTTCCTTCTCTAGTAGAACTTATGTCATGAATTTCAGTGAAAGGCTCTACTTCTGGCTGTGAAAGATGAAATGTCTGGAAAGTAACCATTTCCTGATCCCAACAGTAGCTCACAGTGACATAATCGAGTCATTCACTGATATGGTCACACCCAAAACCTTGTCCAGGACACAGACAATTGTGACTAAACCCTGTTGTGGGCAGATTTTAGCCGTGGGTGCAAAGGCACCCTTAGATGAGTCATAGCATCAGTAGTGCCCATGCAGACCACACCGCTCCTGTGCCAGGATCTGGCCTCTGGCCATGCATCTGCTCACTTTCCCAGACTGGCTGTGTTTGACATACTGCAGTTACCACCACCTCATGCTTCCACTAAATTTCCTCTAGGTTTATTTCTGTTGTTTGCAAATAAAGACTCTGACTGATGGAGAGAGAAAAAATCTGTATTTGGATTTAATAAGCATGTGTGTAGTATGTGTCCAACCAGTATTACATTATTTACAACATGCTGGATATGATGCGTGTAGGAGCCGATGAGGGATTGTCAGGAAAACTTATTTCATTAACTCAAGTGTCATGTTAAATTTCAGAGTGTGAGACTCTGGACTAAGCTTTGAATTGTCTTTCTTCCTCTATTGTCCACTTTGTTCTGAATATGCAATCTCAGTATAGATTTTCAGCAGTCTACACATTCACTCCTTGCCTTTCTGACTTTTCCTTGGCCACGCTGTGCTGGGCCTTGCAAGGCTGAGAGCTGGAACACTTCCAGATTCCAGGAAACTGACCAAAACACAGGAGGAGCATAACCGAGCAGGCATCACAGTGCACGGCCTGGAAAGGCTGCTTTGCTGTGTCAGGACTGGGCAGAAGACCTAGGGAGAGCACGGCATGAGGCGGCTTCTTCACGTTGTGCTCTTTCCTGGCCCTGATTCTGCCAAGGAATCCCCAAGTTGTGAGAGCAGTGCTGTGTCCTGTGGCCAGACTCTCAGTGCACAGCGGTGCTTTGTATCAGGAAGATGGCGTGAGCCTTCCTGGTGGTTCCAGCTAGGCTGCAAACTGTCATCTGCTGCTTCTCTCTCTCTCTCTCTCTCTCTCTCTCTCTCTCTCTGTGTGTGTAGTAGGCAGGAACGGAGAATGTCAGCCTGCCTAGGGAACTCACACCGGGACAGGGAGCGGTGAACTTTCTGATGGGCCCTTGGTGGCCATAGCTCTGCTGGGAGCCTGGTCCTTGGCTCTGCAACTGCCAGACCACTGTAGCATCAGCCCTCACAGTCTCTGGGAGCCAGCACCTGGCTGATGCCACTTCCCTGACTCCTGAATGCTGCACACTTTCACCATGGGAAGTAAGATGATTGTGTTTACCAACTGCCAGCTTGGAGAGTCTTCTCCTCGTGGGAAAGCATCCATCACTTCTCAGGACTGACCTTTTGTAGTAGCTCCTTTTGTGAATGATCCCTCATGGCAGACAAAAATGAGAGCCTCATAATTAAACGTGGGGAAGACAGTGGAGTGTGGCCCTTTGTCTTCCCAGTCCTCTCTTGGTGATGTCTGCAGGGAGATTTGTGGGGAGCAGAACTGAGATGACGAGCTAAGTGGAGAGTTCCTTGTGCTTCCTGGCAACACTTGGCCAGAGGGATAGTAGGGGTTTCTCTGTGACACTTGACCTCACACAATGCTCTGGGTTTAGTGGAGGCACCTGCCACCCGTCCGCTTATGCCCACATGATAGATGAAAAGCCCAGCTGGTGCCTTGTGCGGCTCTGCTGCACAGCGCACACACAGCCTCAGCACACAGCTTGTGTTCCAAAATTGGAACAAAGGGGCATTTGTTCTCTTCGCTGTGTGGTGACAGAGCATTTTCAAGAACATTTAGAAACACAATTATGTTGATTTGACTTATGCCAAAATCAATGAGTTGTTTTGCCAAGGAAGATGACAGGCCATGGCTTCTTCCTGCGCCCCTCCATCTTCTTAGGAAGTCGACAGCCGGTCAGAACTCATCGCCTGCTCTCATCAGAGTCACTTCCAGAGGTGTTCTTGCTAAACAAATTGTTTGAGGTCAACATGAAACAAAGATATCAGAACAGAATAGCCCTCTTTGTGGTCACCTAGACAGTGTTTAAAAAGAAGAAATCTATACTGTTGAGCCAATTTGATATTCTGTGGTCTAGGTTAGGGTCATCATCACAGATCTCAGTCACTGAAAGCTCACTACATGTCAACAAAGCTCCTCAAACTGTTGTTAATACTCCTCCTCTGGAACTGAGGTGCTACAGATCACATGCTCCTCTCTGGTGCGTGAAAACATCAGCCACCGAGGCCAGCTATGTGATCCGCAACCCAAGACAGTACTTTCTCAGACAGAAGAATCTGAATCTTAGACTCTTGGAATCTGAACTCCTATAAACTGTACATGCCTAAGAGCTGATGGCATCGAAGCTCTTCATCCTTTATTGGCTTCATAGGTATCATCAAGAAGCTTATTGAGGACAAAGAGAAAAACTGGGGGACAGATACTGAGATAACAAGTAATCCACTGTCACTTATTTGTCACAACACATATTTTCTTTGCAGATATTATAACCTGGCAATAAAGTCTCATATTAATGACTATAAAACCAATAGCACTGACTACTATTTATTCTGTGTAATTATATTATTATCAATAATTGATCTCCTGTTTACCTCTTTGAAATGTGGGTTAATTTGTTCCAATATTCCAAAGCTTTTTATGCTATCTCATGAAGGAACTGGATATTATCTCTTTTGAGGAGGGTGGTTTTAGCCAGGAAAATCAGAAGTTAGAAAGTAGATCCTAAATACACATATTGGAGTTGAAAGAGCAGAGACTCTCTCGTTAGACCAAAAATGCAGATATAGAGGTTAATTGTGGTTCCTTGCTGATACATGGGATGGGGCTCAGATTCCTGTCACCTTGGAAAGTAGATTTTCAATAGTTATTTTCAATAATGGACCTAGGCTTGGTAGTGTTTTCCAGGCAGCCCCAAGGAAGAACTCACTAATACACAGTACTTCGGTTTTTCTAATTGCTTGCATATCTGTTATCTTAGTTGACCTTTATTACACTGATACATATCCCCACTTCACAGAGTAAACAAATTAGAGAGTAACACTTGAAACTATTGCAAACTGATATCACAGCGAATAGAGAGTGGGACCTGGAAGTCTGGAGTTTTCCAGTATGATGTGCTTGTCCTTATTTCTTTCTGTCTTTCAACTGGTTTTTAAATTTCTTAAAAGTGAGAGGGAAAAGCAAGTATTAATCTAATTCTTGAACTATCTTCTTAAAAAGAGGAACTCAGGGGAAATAAAGTAGTGAAGATAATACCAAATAGTTTTACACTGAATAATGCACACCTCTGCATTCTTACTACTTTTCTTCTGACAGGTGGTTTCCTCTGGCAGACTGAGATCACAAAGATACTGGCTTTGCATAGTCAGAGGTGGGTCACAATTTTCCTAGAATTTTATTCCGGAATTCCTAAGTGTAACTGACACAGCTCTACTGTGTCTGAGGCACAGGTACACTGCTGTCTTTAAAATCAGGTGTTTTGTCATTTGGAATACAGCTAATAGTTTCCCTCATGTTGTAATTTCAAGTCGATTCAAAATTTGACTTCTAGCAAAGCATAAAAACTGTGATTTGGGAGTGACTGTGGGATCATTTCTTCAAAGAGACCAAGAGCTGGAATTTTGGGTCTTCATCAGCATGAAGTGAAGAGAGAAAGTTCTAAAGTTGGAGACTCCAAAGTTCAGATGACACAATATTTAAAGTCAGTAAAATTTCATCTCTGTGGATCCTCTTTGACTAAAAATTTGATTCTTGAGCTAGAAGCATAGACTGTGCTTGAGAACTCGTTTCAAAGGCCCACATTGCTTGCTGGGAGAGAATCTGCTAGTGAAACTCCCCTGGGTGATTAACATGAACACTGCAGTTTAAGATACTTTCCCAGCTAGTCCTAGGGGATATGAAGGCACCTGGCTGTGGCTGGGCTGAGCTGAAAATGACATTATTGTGCTCAGAGAACAAGGCCCCATTCATCCAGAGCCAAGGGTATGGCTAGTGAGGTGGGTGGTGTTAGATTTGGTGGGAGGCTGGTGGATCAGTTAGCATAAGTGAGAAGTACGGCTCCTGCTGTGTCTGTGGTTCAAAGACTGGTAGCATCAGCAGCTTGAGGGAGGCTTCCTAGAAATGCAGATCCCAGTCTCACTTCAGCTCCACTAAATCAGAACCTTCCATCGGCCAACATCCTGGGATGGTGCGTGCATATGCTGAAATGTGAGGAGCACTGCTGTAGCTCCATCCAACTAGAGCTGCCCATCCCAGTTCCCTGAGGAAGTAAAGAAAACATACAGGGCCCACCACAGGCTGTTTTGGGGTGAGTTCTGGGGAATGGTCTGAAAGAAGGAAAAATAAGAAAATAGCTTCATGGAGTGAGTCTCCCTATTGGTGCTCCTAGGAGGTGTCTGGATCTTTAAGAGAAGCTTCGTGGCTGGTACCTACTCCATGGTTGGCTTTGACCCCCCCCCTAAAGCCAACCTGTCTGGGCTTGTTTTCAACTGAATATTACCTGCACCCAGGCTGGGGAGCCTCAGCTGTGGACACCCCCCTTCTGTTCTGATTCACATGGGATGAGCCATCTGAGGGTGCATTTCTCTCGACACCAAAACAAACTGGAATTATCTTTAGAATCTAGAGAAGAATGCGGCCACAACATGGAATCTTAGAATGTTCAAGGGGCACAGAAGGGGTTGAGGTGTAGGGGAGGCTCTGCTAGAGGAAGCCTGCTCTCAGCTCTTTTCCATAACCGTGGGTGCTCTCCTGGCATGGGATTTCTGTTTTTCTGAATAGCAGGAACCACCAAAGACGGAGTCAGGTAAAATTTCAAAGCTGAGAGGCACAGGGAGACCGTCTGTTGCATCTTTCACTTGGTGGATGCCTCCTCTGTCCAGTGGTGGTGATTCTTCCTGAAAGGATGAGGATTTTATCCCCCAAAGCTTCATTTATTCTCTTCCTTAATTCCTTCTCTTCCTTGTTGCTCTTGCAATCTCTTTCCTTTCTTTTTTCTTTCCTTCTCTACTGAATAAACAAATTATTTAGTATCTTCCAAATGCCAGGATGTAACATTCTTTTCCTATTTGCTTCACATATGTTGCATTCTTCTGAATTCTTTGTTGTTTTGGCATATTCTTTTAAAAGTCTGGTGTCTCAGATGTCAGTTGGAACTCTATGAAGTTCTGGTTAGAAGAAAGAAGATGAGGACAATTTGATTTCGAGGTCGAAGACATTTGTATTTAGCTTAGGAATAAACCTGGAATCCTTATTTGCCCTTGCCCCAAAGTGGATCACTATATGTCACTTTATTTCACAAAGGTGTGTTCAAATTTTACTTCTGATTTGTTGAGGAATTAGCAAATCTGCCTTAGTATAGTCTGCAAATTTGTTGAGCACATTGTCGATTCCTTCATCTCATCCATCAATAAAGATATTGGATTGGCAATAAAGATATTGAATCTTGTCATGGTCTGGGACAAAGGCACGCATGTTTACAGTCACACTGATGACCCAGCAATCCTTACAAGTGAACCTGTGCTGCCGTCTGAGAGCCACGGTGTCAGGCTCATGGGGATTGTGTTTACACAAAGAATTTCAAATGTCATTAGAAATGCTGCCAACCAGCCCCATCTCTCTATTCTTGGTGTACAATGAGCCTCCAACCTCTCCTCGGAGCCTGCTGTCCTGTATTTCGCACTGTCTGTATGTGTGTGTGTGGTGCTGGAGACTGAGTTTTATTTTGAGACAGGGTTTCCATAAGTTGCACCGAATCACCTTAAATTTACCATTTTCCAGCCTCAGCCTTCCCAGGCACTGGGATGACAGCCATGGGCTGTCACGTTCAACTTAATGACTGAGTCTTACTATGGGCGACCTGGGCTGCTGTCAGGGATGAAACTCCTGTGTCTTCCTCTTGATGCCACGTGATTTTGGCTGCATCTCTTCCCACAGTGACTTTCCTGTGCTCCATCTTGTACGTTTTTCACATCACATGATGTGGTTCCTGCAGAGGCCGAACACAAGCGCTAAGGCATCTCTATCAGAGATCCTGATGGGAGACGCGGCTCCTCACACCTGGGCTGGCCCAGCAGGCTGGAAACACTCTCTTTGGAGTTTTACCAGAACAGTTCTCTGATGGAACATGCAAGAAATGCTCAGGATATTTCCAAAGCTGTGATTACTCATTCTGAAACGTCAGGCCGGCAGCAGCCCTTCAGCAGCTTGGAAGCTTCTCAACACTTCCCTTTGCTTAGCCTCAGACTGTCCCCTGACTTGGAAATGAAATGCCATTGCAGTTAATAATGTGACTGGAGAAGCGACATAGAGTCATCTGTCTCTAGAGAGTGAAACAGAAGCCATATCAACCCAGACGTAGAGTGCCAGCCCATCCTGCAGGAAGGGCATCTGCTCATCTCTGTCTATCCCAATATCGCTCAGTCTTACTTTAGTAAACCCACCCATTTAGATGATCATAGCAGCTGGAGATAAATTCTGATGAAGTACACCTGTGTGGCTATGTACACAGGCAGCCGCCTTTTTCTGGCTGTTTACTCACAGACTCCACAGCCTCTCTCTGTTGATGCGTCTATGACAGGCTACACATCTTTTCATTCTTCTCCACATGTGAACTACTTACTCAGCGTCCAAGGGTTTTCACCCCCGACACCAATGCTTGGAAAGCACATCCTCTCTTCCTGCCCCTTTAGTTATTGAAATCATTCTCCCAGTTCTGGTATCATTATTCCCCTCTCTGCTCATTGCTTCCTCTGGAGAAACTCCCTTTGTTCTCCACAGCTTCCTCCTCCCGACTCTGGTCTCTCTCACCTTGTGACACTGACAATCCACCTTGTAACATTTGCTGTTTGCTCACTCTCTCCTGTATCTACCAGCCAGTTCTAATTGAACTTGGGGATTATAGTTCCTGCTATGTGTCTGCAAGTGTGTGAAGATCCTGGGCACACAGGTGAGCAGAATAGAACTTATTTGTGTCTGAGCAAGGACACAGATTTTAAGGAACTGTGAGAAGTATGGAACTAAGAACTATTTTAATGACACTGAAAAACTTAAAGATAGGTGCTTTGAAGACTTAGATGATGTTCTGTTCACAGAATAATTCTTGAGTTAAAGTTGAAAGCATAAACAGCAGTTGTTTGGGAAAAAGGAAAGGGACAGCTGGGGTTTTCTTGCCACGGGGACAACACATACAAAAAGCTCCATGAGACAAAGCATAGGTTGAGAGTGATCTGACGAGCAGCTCAAGCATGCTGTGGGACAGGGCTGTGGGGGTGGGGCAGGGTGGACAGTGCACAGTCATTGTAAGAAAATCTGCTCTCTGTGGAACTAGGTTAGTCACTGTAGCTGGGCGAGGATGTTCTTTATTAGGAAAATGTTATATTGCAACTGTCTAAAGAAAGACTAGAAAAGAGCATGAATTTTGGGGAAAGGTGGGGAGATAGTTAAAAAGTTGCTATAATAACTCAAAGCAGGAATGTTGGTGGTTCAGGTCAGGTTGATGGTGACGGATCTGAAGGTAGTCTGGGATGATTCAGGAACAGCATGGGTGTCAGGTCCAGGCAGGAAGATGTTAAGAACAGCCCCAAGGTGGGCAGTGTGCCTCTGACCCACTAGAGATCGTTCTAGAGAAGACATTTTTAAAGAATCATATTGGAGAGAGGTGAAATATGGTGTGATCTGAATGATGATATGTTCAATTATTATGCAGCCACCCAAGTGAACCCAAACATGTGGTTCGTGAGCTCCAAAGAGACACTGGAGCTGGGCTTCCAGTGTGGGAGGCCCGAAGGTACGAGAGCAACAGAAGCTTTGCATGTGGTAGCAACACCTCAGGAAAGAGAACAGATGCGTATAGGTTAAACTCAACCTTACTGAATTACCTTTTATTCTTCTTTTGTACCATCTGTTATTAATGGCACAATCTCAGACTCATTCATTAATTCCATTCGTATTTATAAGACACCATGCTAGTGATGTTTAGAAGGTTTAATTGTTGCAAGTATGATTGTTTCCATTCTAGAGACACAGACTACAAACTCTCAGGCATAAAGGAAATATTCAGCTCAGAGAAGTAGGGAGCCTAGAGCTGGATGAGAGACCAGATCTTTCCCTTCAGACACCCACCTTGAACTCCTGCTTTTAAAAGGCAGCCCAAAGCCATAGATCCTAGAATAACTGATGGATGCCAAATACATCAGATATCTGAAAATTAAGAAAGGCCAGTCACTGTCATGTCTCTCATCATTAGCTGTGAAATATGCCTTGCTTAGGGCAAGTTCAACTGCAAGTGAGCCCATCTCCGAATGAGGAAATCACACAGGGCCTGCTGGAGATAGTGTGGATGACACCATCAAGTCACAATGGGCTCGGAGGCCACGGTCGACCGTGCTCCTCGTCAGCCTTTACGGAACACTCCCAAGCTGAGGACAAATACACTTGAGATTTCATGCTGGTGAAAAGGAGCGTTTCTCGGATGTGATGTGTTCACAGGGTGTAGGGAGTGAGTGGCAGAGCCCGAGTCCTGTTGGGCAGAAAGCTAAAGTGCTTCCCAGAATGTGGAACTTTGAGTGATAAATGTAGGGTCCCTGGCCGAGCAGAGCAGCCGGCCACTGTGCAGTGGGAGGTGGCAGAGCTCCCTTCTAGATACCTGGAAGTTTCATGGAGGAGGCAGAGTTTCAAAGGTTATTTACAGAACAGAAGATAACTGAGAATGGTATTGAACTGGGGAAAGGGAAGCAAACCGAGTTGCCAGGCTAATTACCTGGCACATTAATCCCTTCAGATTTACTAGTGAGGAGGCTTTAGGTTCTAACCCCGGAGCGGCTGTGCACTGTGCTCCCTGCTTTGCAAGACAAGGATGTGATCATTGCCCCATTCAAGTCAGATATTTCTGTGGGAATTTCTGGTCTGGGGTTTGGACAATTGGCTTCAAGGAAATGGAGAAAGTGAAATCACTTTTACCTACTCCTTTCCCTTTTCCCCAAATCAGTCATATTCTAAAACAAATGCTCAAAATATCTTTGTAAAACATCTGTAAATGTATGAATGAAGAGACTAAAATTCTATAATTAATTAATTGTAGTATATACTATTTGTTCTGAATAAATATCAGGAAACCTGCAAGAGTGGGACACTTGCCATCTGTCGACTGGTGTCCTTGAGTTCTTATCTGTCTCTGATTTATTGTCAGGGAATTCCCAAGAGACTCTTTCCAGAAGGACTTCGAAACATTGCATGTTCCAAATGAAGGTATGTGGACACACTCCCTGCAAAAAAAATGCACGTATGTAGTTAGACAGCATGCTGAGCATACATCGTGTTGCTGTTCAACAGATGAACTGTCCCTGCATTAGCTTTTTTTTCCTTAATGCCTCCAGATAAACTGAATTATAGTCCTAGTACAGGCTCTTGTAATAACCAGAGAAGTATGATTTATTGGTCTGAAGCTGATTTTTAAGCACTCAAACAGGTATATAAATGAGCTACTAGTCTATAGTTAGCTCTCAGTGTCTCTAGAAACAATAATTCCCAAATGCCAACAGTATCACAGTTGGGTCATCTTGCTGTCACAGTGCTATGTATTGCACATTTGTCTTAACTAAGAGTGATGGGCCACCGGACGCTAGCTGGAACTCAGAACTACCTCATGCAACTGCATTCCCTCTCTCTACTGAAGAGATGAGAGATGCAGTGCTTTCTCTCAAACTGTGTAGTTTTGGTTAGCCAATGTCTGAGTCCATTCGCTACTGCCCTAGCTGAAGACCATGGACAGGTGGCTTACAAAGAAAGGTAACTTATTTCTTACAGCTCCGGAAGCTGGGAAGCCCAAAGGCATGACGTTGGTGTCTGAGGCAGGTCTTCTTGTTGCAGCATAGTACGCAGAAGACAGCAGAGAAGGAGACAGACTGAGAGTCAGGAGGAGCTGGCTTCTGTAAGGAAGCCACCGCCTAGATAATCCACTTGTCTACCAACTCATGAGTGGGTACTCCACTCATGAGAGCAGAGCCCAAATAACCTCCCAAAGTTCTCACCTCTTAACCATGCATCGGAAACTAAATTTCCAATGTGTGCATTTTGGAGGGATATATTCAGACCACAGCACCCAGGACTGAACATGAGTTTGCCTAAATCCTACCCTTTCCTTTTCTAGGTAAATTCTACCATCTGCAATCTTTTGTTTTACCTACTTGAAACCTCCTCATGCCTGTCAGATATTGGAAGAAGCATTGGCTTTGTGAATCGGGTTGGAGAATCACATTCTCCAGTGCAGGGAGGGAGCTGGAGGAGGTGCCTCTGACCCATGGCTACAGGGGCTGTGAGGATTAGAGGGCTGAGTGGGGAGCATGGCCAACAAACCGGTTCTCAGAATTCCGAGCCAAGCATACAGCCAAGTATCCCCGAGGCCAGGGAACAGTAATAAGATTAATAGATACCATACAAGACAGAGCTAACCTGGGAAATTGCTTGGCAAACCATTGTTGTCTGAAGCTAGATTTTATATGCCAGCTGCCAGGCAGAAGACAGGGCCAGAGCATTTAAAGGGCTGGGTACAGCACAGCCAAGAAGAAAGGGGAATGCATATAAACAGAGGGAAGCGCTGACTTCCTGGCGCTCTGAGGAAACGGAAAGGGGACACCATGGTAGGGAATGAAGCGGACAAGGGTGGCGCCTCAGACTCACCTCCTGTGACCTGACGCTCAGTCTTCTGAGCCTCTGTCCCCAGTTTGTCTACTCATCTGGGCAAGTGTGCACAGCCGGAATCCCCAGCATCCAGCCAAAAACATAATGAGATTTCAGCTTAGCAAACACGAGTTTGCTTTTCTTCACACATCTTTCCTTGTGCTTTCTCACCTCACTGTTCTTGGCTTCACTTTACTGCATCTTCTGCCTCGGAATGTAAAGTTCACAGTAACAGGTGAATAATGAAGCAGATTGTGCTCATTAAGGGAACTCCCTGTTACTTTACACTTTCTCGGCAAGAGCCATCAGAAGACTCAGAGATGGAAAAGGCAGTCTCTTCTTCACAAGAATAGAAATGTGCGTGCGGGTGTGTGTTTGCTGTGCTCATTTATTCCATCTTGAAATCTGTCCCCCACTTGGAGAAACTCAACTGGTTCAGAGCCAGCCTCAGATATGGTGGTTCCAGGACCAGGTTGGTCTCCTGCGCCCTCTTCCTGCCGCAGCGGAGGGGGGCGTGGACATCTGGACTCTGCACGCATCTCTGAAGGCTCTTCACACTCACCTCGTGTTGCCAGTGTTCTCCGCCTAACTCAGGATGGCTGAGGGTCTCTTTATTGTTGGAACTTTCCGAATTCCTCCATGACTTTCTCATCTAATGTGGTCATTCAATCCCAAATTTTGGAGCCCTTGCTAGAAGCCCAGTATGGGCCAAGCTTCTAAAGAAACTTGCAGTGAAAGAAAGGGTAAGCACAACAAACACTGCTAGTAAAGCATTTCATCGTTCATGACGGTGGCTCCAATACTAACAATACCATCAGCTAAGTGGCTCCTCAACAGCTTCATTAAATATCCTCATGGTCATAGCACCGCTGTGCGCTTGCAGGAAGCAGAGATCCCAAGCCCTTCTGGCCTCCATAGTTGTTGAAAATTGCTGACTCCTCTGGCTCCTGTGCCTTTCTCATCTCCTTCCATCATCACAAAACATCTGTGTGTTTTCCGCAGGGTCCCAATTTCCCTTCTTAAAGCACTAGTCATACAGGCTTCAGGTTTTACCCAGCCTGGGACACTTTTCTCATCTATCTTTATCTGTGATGAATCTACCTTCAAAGGTCACTTTCTGAGGTGCTGAAAGTTAAGTCTTTGATGTATGAATTTGAAGGGGCTGTATATATTATTAATGTAATTATTATAATTATATAATTTAGAATCTACTACACTCTAAATTATGTAAAAGCACACACTGTGTCCTCTGTTTCTGCTGTGATTTCCTCAAAGGCACGATTGCTGGGCTCTGGTGATTCGAGCCTGCCCAGCGCAGAGCGGCTCAGAGGCCAGGTTCTCCTGCTCTCTCCATTGCTGGCTCTGGGCTGCGGCCTCCCGTCCGCCTCGGTTCTGACCAGCAGCAGGAGTCTCGCGTGGCGTGGCCGCCTCGAAGCCCGTCCCACACAGGGACTCCAGGGAGGGGTCTGGAGGATGCGCTGGCAAATGTCTCTGACCCAGACACACCCTGTGATAAAAGCTACAGCACAACAGCTAATTACATCCTTTGCTAATGAAGAAAGACAACCCTATCTGGGCTGCTAATGATATCCTTAAAAATCACATGCTGCATTCATGCTTTTAGTGGGAATATTAGACTCAGGAATATATTCACACAGCTATTAGTGTTTTGACACACAGCATAAAATGAGAAGAAATAAAACGAGCTCCTATACATCTTCATTTGCATGTGTAAAAATTCAAAGAAAAATATATGTCCTTAATCTATATGTAATATCCACATATTGTATAGACTATTGTGCTTGCTTACAAACTTATGCCTCTGTGACCTTTCTGAATAAATGATTGGGTGATGTGGGCCAGAGGTTAGAGATGCTGGTGGCTCCAAAGGCAGCAAAGCAGATGGTGCATTAATAATGGGGATATTAGGAGGATCGGCTTCCCAATTCCAGTGTATTCATTAATATACTTTAGACAGTTTAATTGCTTCCTGAAACACTAATTGAAAGAGGTTCATTTGCAAACGCCTAGGTTCTAATAATATAAATCTGGCACAGTGCCACAAAAGCCCCTTAAATACCATCATAAGATGAATTGTGGCATTTAACTAAAGACAGCCAGATTTAAAAAATAAAATCTGTACAACCAAATGTATAAAAAATGTTTCCAGAGTGGGGGAAAAGAATACAGAATTGCTGCTGCGTCTTCCCAGGCCTGGGGCTTGTGGAGGACTCGCCAGAGTCACGTGGGGGAGCCTGGGGATCCAGAGCATCTGGCGTCCTCCGACTTCAGCAGCACAAAGCGAAGTGTTCTCGTTTACATAAACTCATCTCCTGGAGGAATAGCTGCGGAATCTGTTATTTCAGGAGAATATGTGACTAAATGCTGTTACACCTTTGAAAGAAGGTGTTTCCTCTCAGACTCATTCTGCCTGCTGACCTTCCTCAAATTGTATTTCATGGCTTTCTGGGCATATTGATTCTATACCACTTCCCAGCATTTTACCAAACAAAACTCTGAGCGGTTGGATGAAGAATGTGTAAAGAGTTTATTTTGATATAAAAAGGAAATACAAATTGATCAGCACCTGATTACACAACTCTTGGTTCTCTGGGTAGAGCGGTTTCTTGGATTAATGGCATGAGTGCTGGCAGACGACTATTGGCCGGTAGTACTATGAGTAAGTCATGGACTGCTCACAGAAAACAGCAACCTGGAGTTCTGAATCTTTTACCAAAGAGTGGGGCCATTGACGGCTTCCTCTGTTAAATGAATGGGAATGTCATGAATCATAAATTGTTTGGAGTTTCCTTATAGGTGCTGAGGTCAGTGTAGTGCCTGTGATTGTTTGTGGAATATTTAATGTCTTAGAGGACAGAAAAGTGGGACTCAAGTCTAAAGGGACAAGTGTGACTTACTGCTAAGTCAGAGATTTCAGGACAATGACTTCCACACAAGCAGAAGAGCATCACAGGGAGGAGAGAGAATGGCCTCTTGGAACCTCTTCTCAAGTCCAGCTGAGTTCCGTGGTTCAGAATCTGTTGCATTTTATGGGAGAAATATTTTCCCTTGAGAAAGTAAGAAATATATCATTATTTTTAAGTTATTTCTCAGTTCTGTTGATTGGGTCATTTTGCATTTGAGCTTGAGTCTCAACTATGGTAAAGACCAGTTAGCTTGATGGTATTTATGAATCAGTGCACATAATTCCAGCCATACTCAACAATCTGTGGTTGTACTTTTGAACTGATTGTACTTTGGATATCGGCTATCAATTTAGGAGTCATTCTTTTTTATTGAGAGGATTAAATACAAATTATAAAAATTATCCTCTCTCCACTCTTGTCTTGGCCCTACCCTCCTTGAACATAGAGATTACAGCTTCAGTCAGATGTTACCAGAGTATCTATTCTAGGTAATTTAAATCTTACCTTTTCTTCTCTTTGTTCACGTCTCTTGCTTTTATTCCAAGGAGTCATCACAAGTAGACATTCAGTAACCTTGGTTGAACTGAAATGGAGATACACAATTATGGTTTAAAAAGAATTCTAAGACAACTGGCACCACAGCTTACACTGGAGCTGCACAAATCCAGCCGTCTCATGTGTGATTTAGTTGTTGAGCATGGGGGAAGTTGGTGTGACATCCTGCAGAAAGTCAGACTTGGAGAGAAATGATTCAACCCTAAGAAATATAATTTT
>PVIR01000584.1:0-39407 GCA_004026965.1 Petromus typicus
CTCTTCTCTTCTCTTCTCCTCCATCCTCAGAGCTCAAGTCATGGCCTACATATTACATAGTTGTCTGTGTAGGCTTCAAGTCCTAGGAGTTCTAATGTATTGTACTTCAAGTCCTGAAACTCAAAGACATGCCTTCATGACTATGAGCACAACCTTTTGGAACCTCCTTTCTGCCTATTTATTGATCTACAATATAATAAAATTCCCAGAAAAGAAATAACTGGATGCAGAGCAAAGGAATTCCTTGTTCTTAAGGACTAATTTGAATGAAAAATTATTTGACCTTTGAATGTAAAGGTAAGTTTTATTTTAATAATATGGAAGACTATACTGCAACTTCCCTTTTACTTTAACAACCATGCTAACTGACATCCTTCTTTTGCTTCTCTTAGCTTGTTCCATGTTATATTTTGCCCTTGCTGACAGGAATAATGCAAATTTTATCACACCCTAACTCATCAGTATCCCCAAGTGAGTCCTGAGAAGCAGAAAAACTGACCCTGTGCTTCAGCAACAGCAACTTTACACTTCTTTCCTATTTTCTGGAACCCAGGCCAAATATACTTGGGCAACTTTCAGATGAGCTAGTTGCAGTCTGTCTTTCTGTGGCCAACAGAAGATAAGCATAATTTTATTTGATGATGTCATACTCTTGCTGTCTATAATAATAATAATTCTAGAAATTAAACAATTCTATTGATTAATTATTGTCAATGAAAAGGCCTAAGATGAATTATGGAAAATTCAAAATAGTCACCATGGGAAGACATGCTCAGCTTTCAGACAAAATGACTTTCTTATTTCATTTAGTGATCAGAAGATACTATTTTTATACTGAAACAATTTCTTGTCTCCTGAGAAAAGTAGAGCACTGTGTGCATATACATGTAAAACTTACCCAGGGTACAAATGGAAAAAGACTCTCCATCTAGACAAGAGTATGAGCCAAGTTCTACTAATTAGGATAAAACTTTACTTAGACATTAGCACAAGGCACCTATAAACAATGTGGAAGATATTAGCTTTGCATCTTACCTTACATGCTATTCAGTGTCTATTAATTACCTACCAGAGACAACTGCTGATCGAGAAGAATTTTCAGAGAAACATGGCTCAAGATGTATTCTTCTAGTCTAAATTCACCTCTAGCCTGGCTTCTGTCTCATACTGAATGAAAACACTACCAAACTACACACTTGTGATAGACTTGCTTAAGGCACCCATGAGAAAACCTTAAAAAATGTCAGATAATATTTTTCCTCTCATGTTTGGACTTAAGATAGTTCCACACATAAGTCTTCTAATATCTCAAGAGGTATGGAGGTCAACCCACCATATTAGCTGAATGTCTTCATAATAGATAAATTCATTCTGGTATTTAATAATAGGAGGAATATTCTTTAAATTGGTATAATTAATTTTACAGTTTAGGAAAGCTACTTCAGTCATGATAGCTCTCTTAAAAAAAATCTTGGCATCCAAGGTGCTCAGAACTAAGTTTTGAGGTCAACTATAGCAACTATTTTAGTCCTAAATAATTATGACAGTCATAATCTAATTCAAGATAGTTTGCTCCTATTCTCTTGTTGTCTTTTAGTGGTTCCTTAGTATTTTGGTCCTTTTTGTGAGTCATTTAAAATACTCTGGAGGGGTAGACAAAGTCAAAATAGTAAGTAAATAAATTGCACATCATTTTTATTACCACTAAGAATTTGAGTTGTGTTAGAGATGAAGAGCATTAACTGCCACAGAAAAGAAGGTAAAGATAGAAACTGAATAAAAGTAACTTTTCTTCTAAGAGGAAAAGCAGGCAGCAATGATCTACTGCACACAGCTCACTTACTTTTTAGGATGGGTTGGGATTTGCACCCACTCTGGACACTGAGCTGATCTCCTACCATTGCTTGAAAGAAATTGTGAGTAATTCTATAGCAGAAAGAAAGATGCCATCTTAGTGATGGGTTTTAATTTAAGAAGAAGAAAAAAATGAAATTATCTCCATACACAACTTTTAAAATATTACATGTGTGTTTCTTGCTTGCTTGTTTGGGGAGAGTGTTTTTCTTTTCCATTTCCTCATTGCACTCCATGCTTTCTTCTTAGGCTTGTCATTTCTAACACTCTAGAGACCGTAACCACAGCATGCTCAGCAGACGCTGTCTCTTGGCCCATCAGTCTCCTGCATTACCTTCTGCGCAAATCCCCTTCTCTGCCTTGTGATTCCCAGGCTTGAGTGAATTGGCTGCAAGGCAAGTACCTCTGATGTCCCTCAGATGACTTCAGCTGCCGGGCTGGGCAGTTGCCAGTCAATAAATTGGATGTCAGGCTCAGCTGTTTCAGCTGGAGAGACTTGATCCTTTTTAAATAAAATCTGTTGTGGCGAATGGTACAAGGCTCTTGGGTACTGTGACAGAGAAGGGTCACAGTAGGAGAGAAAAACCAGGTCACTGTCAGAGAGGGAATTCTGGCAGCTCTAGACTGCACGAAAGGCAAAAATGGGATCTCAGAAGACAAATTTAGGTGAAAAATATTGCAATAAAGTTTGAAATATTTTTTAAGCTAACAAGCCACCTGGCTTTGTAGTAGAATAATATTATAGAACTAAAATGATAGCCACAGTAATCAAATTCAGGTTATTAAAACACAGTCTCAGAAATGCCTTGAAATTGGATGCAGTATTATATGGATAAGTACAAATGTTCTTTCTCCTGGGGGAAAAAAAAGATTCACATTTTCACCATATTTCTCATGAGGTCAACAATCACGAAAGGTCCAGAACTACATACTGATCTAATCCAGGGCTCTCATTTCCTTGAGACCATCCAATCAAAACTAACTCAAGTTACTGTGCTAACTTCAAGGTGTCAGGTAAGGGATTAGGGAAGGTCAATCACAAGAAAGATACTTTTCTGAGAAGATTTTCTTTGAAAGTCTTAAGCTTGCAGGGCTAAAAAACACTCTAAAAGTACAAGATGGCCTCCACCAGCTATAACTCTGCCCAAGTGTTTGGTCAAAATCTTTTAGGTGTGATCTTTTAATGTGATCACTGGGTGTTTAGGTATATAATTTCCGTCACAGATGCTACATTATTTACAACAGAGAAAACTGCAGGTAGGAGATTCTGGTATCAGCTAAAAACTGGCTGCATTGTTTTTTGAATCCTCTGATCCTCAAGAACATACAGAGGACTCAACACTAGGCAATTAGTTCGTTTACTTCCATACATCAGCAAATATTGCTGACCTGCCTGTCTTCTTTCAAGGCCATATTCCTGGATCTAGGCAAAATCTAGAATTTCTCCATTTCCACTTTTTTATTTTTATTTGTCTGTTTCTCACTACACAGTTCAGACAGCTCTAGAACTTGTAGTAATCCTCCTACCTTAGCTTCTCGAGAGTTGGGATTGAAAGCGTGAGCCACCACACCCAGCTTTTCCATTTTGGAAAAACTTTCATCCATTCAAAATTTCTGCCCCAACAACTTCCATGTGCTCATTGTTTCCTGTACATCTGTTAGATGATCACTTTGACACCTACTTTCCAGACACATCTCCAGAAATGAAAGCAGATCTTCTGGATCTTCTGCTTGTGAGAGCTCATACCCCTCTACTCATTGTTTTCCTTCCTCAACCTCCTTGTCTCATTTTCGGTTCAATCCAGTTCTCTCCACAGTCGTAGTCCCTGCTCCTAGGCCTGGCCCATGATAGTCTCCATATTGGTGGAAACTAAAGAGTTATAATTGCTTAATGCAACATCTGGAACTTGAATCCTAGGTCAGAGAAAAAATAGTGCCGGAAGACAAATCCAGGATAACTGGGGAGATGCAATTATAATTTATATATTAGATTAAGCTATCAAAGTAATATTTCATACCTGGAACATAATATTCTTTTTTTCTTTGTCCCTGAGACAGGGTTTCACTTTTGTAGTTCAAACTGCCCCCTGCCCAAGGGCTGGGATTACAGACGTGAGCCACCACACCCAGCCCTGCGATATGTGGTTCTGATTGCTGGTGGGTGTGAGTCTCCATGCCCAGCATTGTTGCATGTGGTTACCAAGAACAGAATATTCTTGATGTTAGGAGATATGCGATGAAGTGTCTAGTGTAAAGTGCCAGTTGGACTACTATGTGTGTTGGGTGGATTAGGGTAAAATGTATACTAGGTCTCACAATTTCAACTTTTCTGTTGATTTGAACATTCTCTTTCTAAATTTAATTTTTATTTTAATAGTACTTGTTTATAATATGTAAGGATACCATTTATTGTAGGAGGTTGTAATATGTACAAAACACATCTTTTTTGTTGCCAGCCTCAGATTTACTAATTTTTAAGTGTTTACCAAGTTACTCATCATGAACAGAGTAAGATTCAGACCAACAAGACAAAAATCATATAAAACAATTATATTAAATCAAAGAACACTATTAGATGCATCAGCCATGCTGTATTAGACTCAACTTTTTCTCTTTTTTTCCCATTATCTGTCTTTTACTTTTCCCTTTATTTATATATTGAATATCTCATATAAGAGAAACCACACGCTATTTAAACTTGTGTGTCTGATTCACTAAACTTAGTATTATGTCCTCAAGGTGCATCCATTTTCCCATAAATGAGTGGTTAATCCTTCTTTATGGGATAGTAATACTCCATTATGTGTAAATACCACCTTTTTTCTATGCATGCACCTTCTAATGGGCACACAGGCTGCTTCCAAGATTTAGCTATTATGAATTGTGTTTCTATAAACGTAAGTAGGTATGTGTCACTGTGACATGGAGTTTTTATATATTCTATTAGTAGTCCTTTGAGGAGTAGCTGCCAAATTTTTTTCCATTCTATATATTGTCTCTTCTTTCTATTGATTTCCTTTGCTGTGCAGAAGCTTGATTTGGTGTGATTCTTGGTATTATTTATTATGCACCCAGGTTCTGTTCAGAGAGACTTTGCCTACATCTATATCTTTAAGACTTTCACCTATTTTGTCTAGCAGCAGAATAAACATTCCTGTTTTAATGTTTAGATCATTTCTTGTTCACTTTTCAATCTAATATGGCTGGTTTTTTCCATCATACCATTGAAATTGCCCTCCTTGAGGTCAACTTTAACATCTTTGCTGCTAAATCCAAAGGATAAGTATCTTTGATCCATCTTATGGTTCATTAAATCATTCTTCACCTATGTCAAATTTAATGTTAAACTTACCCAATGAATCTTACGTATCAGTTATGTTTTAGTTTCCAGAAGATCCGTTTTCATTTCTAGGAGCCCAAATCTGTTCAACATTTTGGAGTTTACTATTCTCTGTAGGGTTACTTTATGGATAAAAGTACTATAGTGTTACTTTCTAAGACATCTTAATAATTATATTAAGGTATAATTGATATAAAATAAACACTACCTGCTTGAAATATATAACTTGCATGAAACCATCCCTACAATCAAGATGATGCATGTATCCATCACCCCCAAAAGTTTCCTGTATCTCTCCCAGCCTCTTGTGCCTCCCCTACCAGCTTCCAGGGAGCAACTGGCCTGCTTTCTGTCACTTTCTATTACTTTGAATTTTCCACTACTTTAAATAATAAAATCATAGAGCATATAGTCTTTGATGACTTTTTCACTTCACATAATAACTTTGGGATCTGTTATTCCATTTATTAAATATGTGATTTTCAAATATTTTCTCCTAATATGTTATTTATCTTTTAATTTTTTTATTAATCCCTTGTAGACAGATCTCTCACAATAGAGAACCAAAGGAAAAAGGATGAACAGAAAGAAGGAGGAAAAATGGAGAGAGAGAAATAAAGATGTGCTAGGAACCTAATAAACCCAATTAATATAAACATTGTATCAAATAACATGAGCTAAGACAAATAATATCAACAAGTATGAAAAAGGGGTTGAGGAACCAGAGGAGGATGGGGGGAGAGAAGGGGAGGGGAAAGGGATTTTAAAAAAAGAAATAATTTGTAATATGAGCATAGAATCACTTCCCAAGATGAGTGTAAACAGCTTGAATTATAAACATGTACTAATAAAATTAAAAATTATTTTTAAAAGTTTATTTTGTTGTTCTTGATTTTGATGCAGCCCCATGTAGCCATTTTTTCACTTATGAATTATTTTTGCCTTTGTTTGCTAAATTCAAAACTCAACATGTCATCTCTTCAACCTACTCATATTCCATATTTTAAAAATCCCATTGAATGATGGTGTCATCCATCATTCATGCCAAATACCAGGATGTCATCTTGGAATCTTGGACTTTTCCCTCAATTTCATTTCATCAATTACTGATAGTTCTCTCCCCACTTACATGGCTGTCCAAGCTTTCTCTTTTAGATACATGTTCACTATCTCTCTCCTCTCTCCCCTCCCCTCAGCTCCCTTTCCCTCCTTTTCCTTCCCTTCCTCACTCTCTTCTTTTTTCCATATATGTCTTTAATTGATTCCCATCACTGTCTGTGACCTGCTGCTTGCTTAGTTCTTAACCCCTAACTCTTCTCATGTCCATCCTTAACGTTGGTCCACATTCTGTCTTGGCTGTTGGTCTTCCTGCATACTGTTTACCTGTTTCGACAAATATTTTATGCCCTATTTCCTCTTACCCTTTAACTCCTCCTTCCCTCAGCTGAGATGTGTTTTCTGATTCTACACCTGGGTTAAATGTTTTTCCTAGTTGCCTCCAGATACCAGGTATTTTCACTTATCATAATATATTGCAGTTATGCGTATCCAGGAAAGGCCTTGTGGAAACGGGGAATGGGATCGTCTTGTTGCTCATTGTCTCTCTAGCATCTAGTGGCCCATAGTGAATGCTTAATAGATAGTGCATATTCATACCAACATGCACTTTAACTTGCCTCAAATTTATTATTCTGTATTAACAGATTTAAAACTCTTTTGTACAATTCAACATACTTGGAAAAGTTCTATTTTGATGGATATCTGGAGTAACTTTCAAAGAAATCAGTCTATGAATACCTTTTCCAGCTTCAGTATCCACAGAATCAATTGAAGAATTTCCTTGAATTCCAACCTCATGGTCCCTGTTTTGACAGTTTGGATGGTTTACATCTGGAAAAGGGCAAAGTACATACAATTTTTCATAAACATTTTATTAATGAAGGCCCAAACCAACAACCCCTAAACCTCAGATGGTCACTACTTAAAAGGTTCATTTCTTATCATATCCTGAATGAAATGGGTTTGTAGTTTTCAGTGCAGATATTTGGGGACATGAAACCTTACATTTCATAATTCTATCATATTCTAGGGATTGGAGTCATCTGTGGAAAAAAATCCCTGTCCCCAACCAAGCAATAAGATTACAATGTGGATAGCATGTGAGAGGTCTGGGGGTTTTTACATGCTCTCATGTCAGTAAGTGTAACGTGTCCCGAGCCAAACTCAACCAAGAGTCACACCTACGTGCACACAGGGAGGGGAGGTAGTCTCATGTTCAGGTGCATCAGAACACACTTAGCTACTGGTGAGTGCTGACCTTTGGAAAACAATGTAGTATAGAAAACTCTGTTCATTTTCTACAGATTCTAAACATTACTATTTAACAATGATAATATAAATGAGTAAAAGTTTTGCTTCATCTTCTAATATATGGAATCTATTTCCCCTTTTTTCTGCACTGGAGAAAAAGAGCCAAATATGAAACCTAGGAGGTGATTGTTGTAAATTGCTGTGAAATCTTTGAAGAGAAGAAAGAAGAAACAATTGTTTATTCTTTAATTGTTATTTATTTTTTGAGACAGAGTCTAGCTAGGTCATTCAGGCTGGCCTTAAACTCACTATACCCCAGGCTGGCCTGAAACACGCAGTGATCCTCCTACCTCAGCCTCCTGGGTTTCCCAGGTTGTCCTGAAATACACAATGATGCTCCTGCCTTAGACCCCTAGATTCTAGGATTGCAGATGTGCACCACAATGCCAGGCTCTGCTCATGTAATTCTTTAATACTTATTTTAAAGCTGATTAACATATCAAATGGGGCACATTTGTGATCTACAATCTGTCTTACAGTGAAAAGTCATTTTCATCGCTTCCATCAGCTACTGGCTACTACTTTGGCTTAGAGAATCATCTTGGTGCCTCTCTTTTCCCCAGGTTCTGCTGAAGTAGATATTTGCAAGTTTTAGGTCTTTTCATCGATTCTTTCAATGTAGCAGGACAAGAAGGAAAGTATGAGCAGGTAAGGCATTTCACCCTTTCAGAAAATAACTTCTGATAATTAATTCTATTTCTAGATCTCTCTTCACTTGAGCGCTTTTACATCTTTGTGTTTTATTTTCCTTTTATGTGAGGGTACTCCAAGTTACAACCATTTGATCAATATTTTATTTTGCACATAAATGATTTTCCTTAGTAACTTCTAGCAACTTACAATTTTTACAAACTGCCTCCTTAAGTAAACTGCTTTCGGAGGAAGATTACATAGGAAAGTAGTTTGTAAAGATTATAAGTTGAAAAGAGTCCTCACAAAAATTATCATGTGCGAATATTGTTTTGGTCTGCAGAATTCACATTAGGAAAAGTATTGTAATATCCCTCAAAAAAAGCTGTTTAGAGAAATTTTAAGCTTTTTTCTGGACTCAAGGACTATGGTAATTGCTTGGATTATTTGGCTGACTTGAAGTGGGGGGTGGAGAAAAGTGTGGCTTCAGCTTTTAACATGCAGAATCCATCTTCACCTTCATTTTCTGCACCCGAGAGAGAGCTGTAGATGAAGCCTAAGAGACAATTATCCTAAGTTGCTGAAGAATCATTGAGAAGAAGAATGAAAACAATTTGAAATTCACTGGTGAAGTTTCCAATCAACTCATTATGCCATCACAAGTTTCCAAATTCCACTTCGCACAATCACTCTATCAGTTTTCCATTCTCCACCTCAATTTTCCCACTTTATCGGCCTGAAAATTCCACACTAGTCTATCAACTTAAAGAATCAGAGGCCAGAGAAATTGCACAAAATCTGCAGTTCTCTTTGAATTCTGTTTTTTGAGACATTGAAATGAAAGATTGACGAGCATGTTGTCAGTGAGATGAAGCTCAGTCTCCATTTATTTAAGGAATCTTTCTCACTCCCAGACCTTTCTCAAATGGCCAGGGAGAAGGGTCAAGAAGAGACTCAGCCTCCTTCCAAGCAAGCAAATGTTAGCTCTTATAATGCAATCTAAAGCTCAAAGGGTAAGCCCGTGGAGCACGTCTGAGACACATGGCAAGGGTTCTGTACACATTTCCAGGAATCAAATTCCCTTAAGCCCTGAAGAAGACAAGTGTGATGAGGTGATGAGCTGTTCTTCCCCCACCACCCCCCTCTCTCTCTCTCTCTCTCTCTCACACACACACACGCACGCATGCACACACACACAGAGCTTGACTCACTTTCTCACTGCCATTGTAAACACTGGCAGAATGTCTTGGGAGTGTTTCAATGTAATATTTTCACAGCTCTGACTCTTTGGACCACACTGGGTCTGGATTCTAGGGTCTTTGTGTTCTGATTCTGGCTACCTGGAATGGATTTGGAGGGTGTTCAGGGAATTCTGGACGGTAGAAATTGCCCTGTGCTCGGCAGTCTGTCCGCTCACCAAACACTGATCCTGTGGTTCTGGACCTTAATTGCTCTGTGTGTGTTGTCAGTGGAAAATATGGATGATATTTCCTGTACTGTGCTTGTGTACAGTGAGAACAAGAGGTTTTAAATATCTTATATAAACACTTCTACACTAGGATTTATACATATATAAATTTTCCATTAATTAAATTTTTAAAAAATCCTGATAGAGAGCTCTTTTTTGGCCATAAAACAATATTTGCTATCTTTCAGTTTTGGAACTTAGAGTCCAAAAGAGGTCTTATTAAGCTCCTATTAAGGTGATGTCCCTTTGAAGGACATTAGAGCTGGACCTGCAGGCCACTGCCTGCCTTAGCTTGTGGCCCTTTTCTTCATTTTTAGAGTCAGCAGCTTCAGGCCAAGTTTGAATCTGCCAGCTCTCTAGTTCTCTCTTCTGCCTCCTCTCTTACTCTTAAGGACCCATGTGATTACGTTGGCTCTATCCAGATAATCTACCTTTCATTTTCATTTAGAAAATTTGAGTAAAGTACAAATAACATTTACCATCTAATCATATTAAGTATACAGTTCGGTAGTATTGAATATATTCATATTGTTATACTTTTAGGTAATTCATGTGTTAAAAATGATATTTAAGTCCCCTGAACGTATTACTTGGGTATCTAAAACACCTTTCTAATAATTCTTTACTTAAAAAAGAAATCAATACTAAAATTATAAATTATTGAGAAATGAATGGCCATTATAGCCCTACATGCCAAAAACTGTTACGTGTATGTAAGGGAATTTTATAGCCTTAAATGCATTTATTAGAAAATGAGAGGGTTAGGGATTTAGGTTGGTGGTTCTGATGTCTGCCTGGCAAGTGCAAGGTCCTGTGTCCAATCCTCAGTTGCCACATACCACAGTGCCGGGAGTGGTGACTAAGGCCTGTAATCCTAGCACTCGGGAGACAGAGGCAAAAGGATTGCTGAGTTCAAGGCTGAGTTTAGGACTAGCCTGAACTACAAAGTGAGACCCTGTCTCAAAATACTAAAAAAAGACAACATAAAATAAGTAAAGACTAAAAGTAAATGATCTAATCATTTTTCACACTGTTGGAAAAGAATACAAAAGTACAAGGAAAGAGGGGGAAAAAAGCAAAAATAGATGAAACAAAATGGAGAATTAATATAAAGAATTATTTTAAAAACAAAATAAAATTTTATTTATTTGGTAATCTTATAAAGGCTAAAGAGAAAAAAGGAAAACAATAAACTTTAGAAAGAAGACAGTAAACAAACCAAGTTTCAGTGGTCGCTTTAAAACTCACAAGATATTATATAAATTTTATGGGATTTAATTTGAAAATATAGATTAAATGGATGCTTTTTCAGAAAAATATAAATTTTCCATATTGATTTAAGGAGACATAAGAGGTCAAAAATGGAATAATTCAATATTTATAAAAGTAATTTAGTAAGTAATCAAATACCTATCCTTTAAAAGGTCTAGTCCACAGACAATTTATAGGCAAGATCTACCAAAATTTCAAGAAATGGATAGGGTCTCACTTTTTTTTGTAGTTCAGGCTGGCCCTGAGCTCAGCCCTGAACTCACAATAATCCTTCTGCCTCTGCCTCCCAATTGCTGGGATTACAGGTGTGAGCCACCACATTGCACTGTGGTATGTGGTGCTGATCACTGGTGGGTTTGAGTCTCCACACCTGGTATTGCAGCATTGTTGTATGTCATTACCAGGGATAGAATCCAGGCCCTTGCATTTGCAAGGAGAGTGCTGGAACCACTGAGCTAAATCCCCAGCCCCAAGAAATGGATAATTCTTATTTTATATATTATTTCATCAAAAGAAAAAAGATATAATGCCCCACAACTTGTTATGCAGATGTGGGTAGAACAAGAAAAATTACATGATCATGAATGCAAATAAATACCCTAAAAGAAGATATTATAAAATAAATGTGTAATATCACTCTGTAGCCAAAGAATAATTTAATTCAATAAATACAAGGCTATTACAGTGTCAAAAATTGTTTCTTACAATTTTTTACACTATCAAAAGAGAAAATCAATATTGATCTATGCTTTAAAAATTTGCTCAAAGTCAACTCCTACTTCAGATTAACATAAAATTTTGATGAAGGCAAGGGATTTAGGTCAGAGGTTCTGGCGTCTGCCTTGCAAACACAAGGTCCCGAATTCGATCCCTGGTAACCATATACCACAATGCCGGGCATGGTGACTCACGCCAACCAGCAATCAGTACCACGTACCACAATGCTGGTGTGACAGCACATGCCTGTAATCCCAGCACTCAGGAGGCAGAGGCAGGAAGATTGCTGTGAGCTCAAGGCTGGCCTGGGCTACCCAGTGAGCTCAGGGCCAGCCTGAACTTGTGTCCAAAAACAAGTAAGGTCTTTACTGTTCAACAGGAGCTGTAAGCCAATATGGAATTTATTATCTTAAGCATAGGTGCTGGGTCATATGCACATTCTTGATAGATACTCTGATTACATAGTAATATGTCAAAGATATTTTAAGTATAAGGAAATGTATATATATATATGTATGTATGTGTGTATATATATATATATATATATATATATATATATATATATATACATACATACATACATATATATGCTGTTCACTACTAGCCAAATGATGTATCATAATTTTTTTTCTTGCCAACTTTTTGTTTTATTTGGAGTTAAAATTATACTCGTGGGCTGGGGATTTGGCTTGGTGGTTCCAGCGCCTGTCTTGCAAGTGCAAAGACCCGGGTTGATCCCCAGTTAACCACATACAATACTGGGGGTGCAGACTCATGCCCACCAGCAATCAGTACCACATACCACATACCACAGTGTAGGGCGTGGTGGCTCACCCCTGTAATCCCAGCACTCAGGAGGCAGAGGCAGGAGGATTGCTGTGATGTGAGTTTGAGGCTGAGCTCAGGGCCAGCCTCAACTACAAAGTGAGACCCTGTCTCAAAAAAAACCTAATTATACTCATGTTTTCATTTACCTAATAGTTATTGAACCTCTGAAGCTATCTTATAAATCACAGAGAAGTACAAAGGCTTTGCCTCATAAACTTGTCAAGAAATTGACTCATTTTTATTTTTATTTTACAAAAAATTCCTCTCAGCACTTTCCTTCCTACTTGAATCTGGACCCTCTCTAGTTTAATTCTTCCAAAAAATAAGTCCCCACCCTCTGCAAGTGGATGAGAGTTTCCTGGATTTGAAGTAGAAGTGGGGATATGGGTATTACTGTATAATATTTTAAATAATCTTCCTTTTTTTTAATGCTTTGCTTCTCCCCTGCCTTGCAAAGAGCATGGTGATTTCAATTCTTGGCTTTCTTAATCATCACCGAGTCATTTATCTTTCCTCACCTACTCTTCCACCTTCATATAGTCTTTCTTAGAGTTGTAAATGGCAAGATAGAGTTGGTTCTTTTCATTGTTCCCCCTTAATTGGTGATTATCAAGAGAGGGTTATATTATTCGTATCCCAAGAAGAAACCTATAGCATGCTAAAGTTAGGATGATTTTAGTAGTTTTCAGTCAGTGAACTCTATACAAAGACATGAGCTGGATGTGGAGTACCACAGACAATACTGCAGTGCCAGAAGTGTAGCAGTTGTCACTCAGCTTCCAATCTGAAAGGGAAAAGAGGTGAAGGTCGTTGGAAATGGGAAAGACAAAAGTAGGAAGCCATTTTGAGAGAGTAGCGATGAGTTTTGATTGACATGAGTCCAGAGGGAGGCAAAGAACAAATCATCTTTTCTCATTGTCTTTCTTCTTACCTCCTGAGAGTGATGGAAGATGGAACTCAACCAGGAGCCAAGGGGCTCCCTTAGTGGCTCTGTGTATATATACATATATTGTTGGTTTCCCCATCAATAAGCTGAAAGCTTGGACACCAATTATACTGAGCAATATTGAGGTGGTGGTAATTTTACAAAGTGAGACAGGTTGGAACATGATAAGATCAAGGATGCAACACCTTCAAAGGGATTAATGCCCATTCCACACGAGTGGGTTAGTGCTCGTGTGATTGTACATTTCCCCTTAGAGCAGATTGTTACAAATCAAGGCCAGCCACGCACTTGACTCCTTCATGTGACTGATTCCTCCAGGAAGGTCTTACTGGAATGTGTGGTCCATGCTGTTTTCACCTTCCAGCCACCAAGACCATAAACTAAATATACTTCCTTTAAAACAATAAATTATCAAGCCTCAGATATTTTGATACAGCAGCACAAGATATACTAAGACTCATGCTAATCTCCTTCAGATAGAAACAAGGTAAAAAAAAAACAAGGAGAGTGGTTCTGAAGTGTCACTGACACATCAAACATAAAATATTGAAAACAGATTTCATGATTTTTACCCCCCAATGTATGCTTTTTCTCAATTGCTCATGTCAAAAACCTGAGTCACCATCGCTTTTTCTTTTTCTCTCCTTCCTTATTTTTACTACTGTTAATTTTACCCTCAAAATATATTTTAGATAATGTCACTTGCAATTTCTGCTACTGCCATCCTAGCCTGAGCTTCCAACATCTTTTTGCTCTAATTAGAAATTTAAATTATCTTCTTCTTAGTTTGACTGTTTCAACTCTTGTTCTCCCACAACTTATTTTCCATACAATTGTCAAAGCAATCTTTAGAAGCTAAAAATGTAAGCCACATGACATTTCCATGCTGAAATTCCTAGATTTCCAACACTTCCAGGGTAACATGCTTGAATAAAATTTGTATTTAAAAAATAAATTTCTAACTGCTTATGATGTCTTTAAGTCTCTCCTTTGCAGGATCTGGCTCTCCCTAACCAGCTTTTCTCATCTGAATTCAAACATATCCTTATATCTTATGCTATTTTTTTTAACTGGCTGCTGAAAGTCCTTAAACAGTGACTATACTCTTGGGAAGTATGTCTCATGTGAGTGTTCTGTACCATTAACAGAACTTCTTGGTATGTGTAAGGTTTGGTCCCTCAAATGGTAGTTAGCTTGATTATGCATTCCTTACTGGCTCTTTCCATTCCTCGTCTCAGTTCCGTAGCCCCTTACTCCTACCTCTGCAGGATACATGGCATGCACTCGAATACTTGTCTCAGGGAGTGCTTCTGGCAAAACACAGAGAAACAGAAAGACATACTGAACCAAGCTATATTATCTTATATTCTTCTGACCTATCAACTAGTCCTTCCAATCCTCTTCCCACTGTACTTTGGTATGATTTGTAACACTGAACCTAAGATAGATCTAGCTGTCATATATAGAGAGTAGTAATGTGGACAGTAGGCAGATTATTGGTGTCTCTAGCCATTTTTTCTTCTTCTCTTTTTTTTTTTTTTTTTTTTTTTTTTTTGAGACAGGGTCTCACTTTGTAGTTCAGGCTGGCCCTGAGCTCACCCTCAAACTCGCATCACAGCAATCCTCCTGCCTCTGCCTCCTGAGTGCTGAGATTACAGGTGTGAGCCCGGCACTGTGGTATGTGGTACTGATTGCTGCTGGGATGAGTCTCCACGCCCAGTATTGTCATGTGGTTACCGAGGATTGAACCCGGGTCCTTGCGCTTGCAAGACAGGTGCCAGAACCACTGAGCTAAATCCCTGGCCCATCTAGCCATTTCTATTTATGTATCTCATATATGTGTGTATTTTATTATTTCTATAGTGTAAATGGTTCTGTAATGTCCAAGTTCAGGCAATCCATGTGATGTCACTCAATGTGAAGTGGGAAGAGACAAACGGTAAGACATTATTTTGAACTTTTTCCACCTGTACTTGCCAGCCTATGAGATGTTGCCCCTGAAATTCACATACAGTGCTTATTTCTCGCCCTTATTGTTCCAGGGTTCATTTGCACAGCCAATAGCAAATGCCAGAAATGATGGCATATAACCTGCAAAGTTTAGGTATGAAAGACACTGCAACTTCTGTCTTCATCTCTTTTCTCTCTTATATCACTCAGTTGAGGAGTTTGTAGGATCCTATTGGAAAAATTCGTGCATCAAAGAAACTATGACCTTCAGCCAACAACCATATGAGGTAACACTTTTTTTCTTTTCTCTCTCTTTTTTTTTTTTTTTTTTTTTTTGAGATAGGGTCTTGCTTTGTAGTTCAGGCTGGCCCTGAGCTCAGCCTCAAACTCACAGCAACCCTCCTGTCTCTGCCTCCTGAGTGCTGGGCTTACAGGCATGAGCCACCACACTCAGCATTGTGGTATGTGGTACTGAATGCTGGTGAGCGTGAGCCACCATGCCCAGCATTGTTGTATATGGCTCTGGGGATCGAACCTGGGCCTTTGCACTTGCAAGGCAGCTGAGTATATATTACCTATAGTTCTAGCATAATTTATGTAATTTATGTTTATATAATTAAAGTTCTAATAATAGTTTTGTTTGACAGCTTGATTAATTCCAGAAGTTTATACCATCTTTTGAGCCAGTTTTAGCAAACCACTTCTCTCTCATTTGATGGTTGCCAAACTGTTTTGGTTCATATATTTGCTAGTAGCAATAGTTTTGACTTACAAATGTAAAATATTTGCAGTCAGTTTAATATTGTAAGCATACACTAATATGGTTACTAATATGGTTATGCATAGTATAATCATACTCATATGGTTATATTATTTTTAAGAGAAAAGAATCATATTTTAAAATAAAAAATTTTGTCAATGAAAAAAGCTTTTTTTTTTTTTAAAGCAAGAAAAACTCTATCATACCACCACTGTCTTCACCTATAATGTGGCTGAAATTGAGCTTTCTCGTTTTCTTGTAATTGTGTTATTAAAATGCAACTAAACTCATGGTCTCTCTGTAGGCATGTTTTAAGGCTATTTTGTTTGTGAATAAAAACCAAATAACATCATCTGTAAAACCATATATACTATATGCAAATTGCAACGTTACAGAGTTCAGTGAAATCCAATGAATGAGGGTTGGGGCCATCGCCAATGCCAACTCACTGTGGTACTGTCATTGGTAATATACACTACTAACAATGACTGCCCCAAGTGAGGACATTAGCATCAATTCATATGCTAAATGCTAAAGCTTAGCTCCTTTTGTATCTTAAGAAAAATAAATATATGTTTTATTATTTTTCTTCATACACTAATGGATGTTTTTACTCATCCTGGAACATCACATGTCCCTTCCCTTCTTCAACAACTTAGTCCACTCATTTGCTGATGACTAATGCTTACAAAAGCATGAGGAGTGTGTCCCCTTTGTTAGAGAATCACTCTGCCTTGGATTTATAAAAGTAGGTTGAACTCAAGGTATACAAGAACACAAGCAACTATAAAACATAGCTCTTCTGTGGAATTGAAAAGACAAGACCACACAACAGATGTTTAGAAGACAAAATAAAACAATATACTGTATAGCAGCAGAGACTCGGCATCGGTGAAAAATGTAAGCATCAGAGTTGTGGTGCATTGTTGAAAGCAAAGATCAAAAAGAGCAAAGAAGATGAGGAAAAGAACTTTGAAAGCATCTTTGAGCCCTGTAAGTGTCCTTTTCTGGGAAGATTTAATAGAAGAACAATGTAGTCACCCGTCCTCCTGAATGACAACTGTAACAGCTTTATTTCCTCCCCCTCCCCAAGAATATAAAGATGATCATTCAAATGCATATTTTTCTACACATTATAATTTGTCACTTCTTTTGTGTTTTGATAGATGTTTCCTGGTGTTTAGCTTCAGAATATTTCTTTTCATACATCTGAAGCTTTGTCACTTCCTAGAGACTGCTATATGGCTTTAAAAAGAGAATATTAGGCTAAAAATGTAGTTCTGTAGTAAAATGTTTGCCTAGCATGCTTGAGGCCCTGGGTTCCAATCCACTATATATAGTATATATTAAGTGAATAAAATTTGATAATAGTATAACTCTATTTCTTTATTATCATCATCTGTTCTCCAAAGGAAAGGAAACCAGGCAAATCATGAGATGCTCTGATTTATGCTTCAGGAGGCTCTTGGCCCAGCTTTCCTAAGCCCCCTGACCACTATTAAAACATTTTTGACCAGCAGCTAGGATTTGAGTGATACTGAAAATAATATTTTGAGACTGTTTCTTTAAAGAAATCAAAGTTTATCTTAGTTGTGGTGCTGTAAGTGGAAAAACAATCCCATAATCATAGCACATAACTTTTATAAAGTAATTTCAAATCTTTTTCTCATTGGAAATTACCTGCAGTCCTAGGTTGAGATTATTTTTATTTACTGTTGAAAAATTGAGGTCAAGTGGCTTACTCAATTTATACAAAGCTTGTTCCTATGGTAAATACCGCAGATGCAACAGGTCCCCTATTCAGCGATATAGGACCAAAACAGAAGCATAAAACAGGCTTTCTTTTTCTTCTTCTCTCTTGGTTTATGTTTTCTACACCTCCCTTACTCTGCCCAGTCCAGGTTGCAGTGAGGTGACAGTTTCATTTATTTGTCCTGGTTTTGAGAACACTCCAAAATAAAATTAAACCTCAAGGACTGGATGGAAAAAATCAAGGAAAAGGAGACACGCTCATTGGCAGAAATAAGCAAAGGATGAGTGGCTGTCAAAATAGGGACAGATGAGGTTAACCAGGAATCAGTGGGGCTATCAAGCAGAAAAGATAGAAGCAGAATAAAAGAATGTGAAAAAGAATAAAGAAAACCTATATTCTTGAATGTGATCATGATGTGTATCTAAAGGTACCAATGAATTCAATACAGGAAATAAAAGAAAACAAAATTTTTCTTTAAACTTTTCGTAGCATTCTGAGGTCAAATGATCACTGACCCTTTTGCACTATGGTAAACTGTACAAATAAATGAACCTTGTGAATTTTCTGAGCCTTAGTTTTTCCATCTCCTAAAGATGCAGAGATAGATAGATAGACAGGACAGACAAACGGGACAGACAGACAAGCAGCCAGATAGGCAAGCACGCATACGCACGCGCACACACACACACACACACCTTAATTTAAAGTTGGCAGAAAAAATACAAAAATAATTTGGATTTGAGATTTAAAACAAACTTTCATTTTAACCTAAGTGTATCCTATTTATACAGGGAACATATATAGTGTACTAAATAAAGCAACTGCTTTTGCCAGGCGTGGTGGTGACTGTAATCCCAGCATTTGGGGCAGCTGAAACAGGAAGACTCCAAATTCAAGGTCACCCTGTGCAATTTAGTAATGTACCAAAACCCTGTCTCAAAAACAAAGAATTAAGAAAAATAAAGGAGCAAGGGAGGTGAAGATGTAGTTCAGTGAAAGGTCGTGGGTTCAGTCCTCACTACTCCACCCAATTTCACTTTATCTACACTGTATTTTTATTTATTTAATTTGGAATCTCTAACTTAACTAGACTCCAGATCAATTTTCCATAGAGAATATCGTCTAACTGAAGCTGAAGAAAGTGTTACTGTCTTCTGCTGGCCTGTGCTGGAACATATTCTTGTTTTCAGATACGTACGTAACTGAGAAATGATTCTGAGTTGCTGGCAATAAAGTTCACATTTTAAATGTAGTTCTCACTCCCAGTAGAGGGTGGAAAAAGTTTTCAAGCAGAAATACAAACCATACTCTTTGCATGTGAGATCTATCACAGAAAGTTTGTAGGGTTCTTCCTGGTAGTTAGTTGATTTGAGAGCGATTATCTCAACTGGGTCAAATTCAGGTTTATCAAATGGCAGGAGGAAAGATCAGACAACCCTCCAGACTATATTGATCACATTTTTATTTGCTTTTCCAATTCTTTATTTTGCTCAGGAGAACTATGAAATTGGATTTGCTCAGGCAGTAAAACATCTTATACAAAGAGTGTAGAAGGATTCTCATATCTCCATACTCAACTATGAACCTGACTCAATTAATATCCCTCATAACCCTCCATTAATAATCAGGAAAATTCAATCCTTGGTTCTGGAAAAAAAAAGTCCAGAAAAAAAATTATGCTTTGTGTTCACTTGAGGATGGTTTTGGTGCACCAGTAAGAACATCCAGAGGTTTAAAAATTGATGTTGAATGTATTGAATTTTAATTATTAAAATCTAATTTGTCTTGTTTTTTACTAAGATAAAATTTACATAAAATTTACAATTAAAAACAATGTAGTGATATATAGTGTATTCACAGAGTTATACAACTACTCCCTTAATCCAGTCACCAAATACTTCCTTTGCTCTATTCCATCACCTTTTAGACTGTCATTCCCCCAAGTTCTGCCAGCCTCAGCCATCACCACTCTGCTTCCTATCTCTAAGAACTTACCAGTTCCAGAAATTTCATAGACTTGGAACCAAACACTCTATGACCTTTTGGAGTTGATGACATAATGTCTTGGAAGTTCATCCACATTGTAGCATGTATCAGTCTAATTCTTTTTTATGGCTAAATAGTATTTTCTTTAATTTTCAAAGGTGAGCTTATAAATATTATTACTCTACTTCATAGAATTAGGAAATCTTGAATTAAATTGGGTGATCAATATTTACCCCATAGATTATAATTGTTAAAATTCCTTTAATTTTTTCAATAGCACGTGTAGATTTCACATGATTTTCTTCAGTACTTTAAAGGCCCTTTAATTGAAATGTAATGCTAATATAGAAAAGGACACCTCAATGCGCAATTCCCTGTGTAGTTGCCACAAGACGAAGGGGAACATGTCATGCATCACAGAAGGTGCTTCCACCCCCATTTGCTATTTCCTGTGAAAGAATCACTTTATGTCCTGAATCTGTATGATTTTCTGGGGGAAGAGATCTGCAACTTCTACAAATTATTTGTTTGACTACCTTAATAAAAATGGCCACCTGTGTGCTAAGGACAGGATTCTGCAAGAAGCTTTTGGTCTCCCTGGGACTCCCTAAGAACCACTCCAGGAACCAATTCTTCCTTCCAATTCTTTGTATTGAGCAGACAGCATGCATTGTCCACTAGCAGGACCAAGTTGGAAGTACCAGAGAACAATACTGCATACCAGTTATGTCGAGTTATGCCGAAGATCAACTGCTAGTTAATGTATATAAGTTTCCCACAGATGTATGGGCAATTGACCAATATATTATGAAAAGAAAAGATATTGTCAGGAATAGACGGGAGAACTCAATGCTGTCAAGGATTCCTAGGGCCAGTGCTGGTAAATATTTTTCCTTAGAAGATATTTCTTGTGAAGATTTATTTCTAGCTGGACTAGCTCTTAATAGCAGGAGCTAGATGAACAAAAGGCCCAGGGCATTCTGTAGAGTAGTTATGAGTTCAGTTGGGAAAAGCAGCATGGAGCCAGACAGTAGAAGGAAGTGCTATTGGCAATCTGAGATCCCTGCAAGTTTGTGAAGCAAACTGGCAGAGACCTATCTTCCTCTTTTTCTGTACTACTATTTATATTTTCAGAGGGTTTCTGACCTGAGGCACAGACAGATGAATGCTTTTTCACTGCTATGTCTTACTGAGGTAGGTGAGTCTGTTCAAAGAGGCTCTTTCTCAGCCCTGCCACCACACCATGGAGATGGCTTTCTACTTGCATGGGGGCCATGACTATACCAGCTCACAATATTTATAATGTACCTGACACTGTTCTAAATGTTTTTAAATCCATTTAACATTCACAGAAACCCTTACAGTTACTGCTATCTTTACTCCCATTTTACAAATGAAGAAACAGAGGCAAACAAGAGATCAAGTACTTCATCCAAAGTCATCATAAGCCAATACATGGCCCGAAACAAAAGTTGACATCAGGCTGGGGATATAGCTCAGTGGTTCCGGTGCCTGTCTTGCAAGTGCAAGGACCTGGGTTCAAACCTCGGTAACCACATAACAATACTGGGTGTGGAGACTCACCCCAGCAGCAACCAGTATCACATACCACAGTGCCTGGTGTGGTGGCTCACGCCTGTAATCCCAGCACTCTGGAGGCAGAGGCAGGAGGATTGCTGTGATGTGAGTTTGAGGCTGAGCTCAGGGCTAGCCTGAACCACAAAGTGAGACTCTGTCTCAAAAACCCTTAAAAAAAAAAAAAAGAAAAGAAACAAAAGTTAACATCAAAGTGGTGTGAGCTCAGAGTAACCATCTTTTTAGTTTAATCCACTTTTTGCTAAATTTTAATCTTAAAGCACTTTCCATCAGAGCTGCAGTTAATGTTTAATCTCTTCACATGTTCTTGCAGGCTTGTAAGCTGTTATTACACCCCGGGATAAAGTTTTCTTCCATAATGTTCACACTCTGGGCCTTGGGCAGATGCTCAGATGGGAGGTTGTCTTCTGCTGGTGCATACCTGTGCTTGAGGCAAAGCAGATAGGGGAGCATGCATTATTTCTTGTGAAGTTTTTCAATACTTATCACGTGGCCATTGTTTACGGAGCACTAAAAGGACTGAAGATGAACAAGAGATGAATCTCTTACACTTCACCTGGACCCATGTGCATTTAGGAGAGAGGAAGATGTAATGAGATGGGAGAACTTCAGAACAGAAAACTCATCTCCAGCCCTGTTTCGTACAAGCTTTATTTCTAACTCTTAGGCCCTGAATCATTGTGATGTAGTGGAAAAGCTACTAAACCCTTGTATCTGCTTTTCCAAGAAAAATGGAGATTGCTTAATATTTTTGATACAATACTGGAAAGGTTTGTTAGAGTAAAAGTGGTTAAGATCTAAGGCAAAATAACAAAGTGTTATCATCTGCACATGCAACACACAGTGCCCTCTTAGAACTATTGCCTGTAGACTTACTGCACAAAATAAAACCCTCTGGGAATGAGCACTTACAGCAAAAAATGGTTTATTATCATAATGGAGTATTCAATTACTTGCTCTGATGAGAGGTGGAGGGGTTTCTAAATTCATTGTATTAATTTAGAGTTGAGGGGAAATAATTAAAAATATAGGCCACCTATGGGTGCTGCATAATGTGGATGATATAGTGTGGTTATAATAGGAATATGATGCATTTTATTTATACAGTGTCTCTCTACAAAGAGTATATTAAGTATTTTGCAGTGGGGCTCAGAAGCCTAAAACAAGCAAGATTAAAATCAGCAATAAAGCAGATCAGGAGAAGCAGTGAAATTCAGCAATAAATTTGATGCAAAACCAATGTGAGATGCCTGAGGCCTTTTAGAATTTGCTGCAGGCTGATGCTTCTGTGTTCTTATTTTAGTGATATGGGGGATACCGAAGGTGAGGTTTATGACTGCGAAGGAGAGGTCAGGCAAGGAGCCCTTCCCACTGGAGGAAGAACAATTCTTTTGTAGGAGAAAACAGGATTGTCATGGCCTAAAGATTCTCGTGAAAATTCTTTGTGTGTGTTTATGTATATGTTTGCATGTTTGTGTAAATCTCCCCATAGTCACTCAAACCTGTGTGACTGGTAAGCCTTACAGTCAGGAAATCCTTCCTTTCAGTGTAACCCCAAATCGTTTTCCTGGTTTTCCCGCTTTGTTTGGTTTCATTTCTCTCAGATGTACTCTCGGCTTTTAATCTTTTCAAGTCTCTGGACTCCTGTAACAACTACTCATAGCATTGCTCCCGTTAATATAACAGCAGACAAGCAGAAATAAGGCTGTTGAGATCTTATACGTAGTTTTGTCTGCCCACTCAGGATGAGAATATGGATTTAGCAGTGAAATGGATTTCATGGGACCAGGGTATCTGGATGAAATAACAGAAAGAAAAATTTCTGATTTCAGAACTTTATGGAAATGACAGTGAAGATTTATTGAGAAAGACAATACAGTCTGTAAAGAAAATCATTATTTTTCTGGCACTTATATTTAACATTCTCCAAAGCAGTGGTGGTGAGCCTATGACACATGTACACACAGCAGGCACACAAGACCCTCTCTGTCAGGCTGAGTAAAGTCCCCCAGTCAAGGTTTGACAAATTGTCACCATGCATATATCAGCAAAGATCACATGAATTGTGCAAAGTCGTACCAAAGGCAAACTTTTTACCTGTCAATAAAAAATGACATATCACTAAAAACTGTGTTATTGTGCTTTCCTTTTAAGACAAGGGATGTTATTATATAGTTGGTTTTTTCTAAACTAAAATTCAGTGTCAGGTTTAGCTGGAGTGTTGACACTTGTGATAAGTGAGTTCTGGGTTGCAGTTTGGGCACTTGGTCTTTGAAAGATTCACTGTCGCTGCTCTCATGTGTGTCTTTAATGTTCTAGTAAAAACCCTACATGGTGAAGAGACTGGTCTGCAGTCTCATTTATAGCTTCTTTTTGGTAATCTATGTTGTTCTTTCTGTAAGTACAGATGTATTGCCCACCAATACATCACCTCTCAGAACTGAATATTACATAATTTCTTTATTTTATTAATATGTTTGTAATATAAAATAATTACATTCATTGGGGGGACTGGTACACATGCATATCATGTTTTAACAACTTTTACTTTCACCTACATTTTTTCCTCTGGAAAACTTGTCTATCTACCCTGAATGCTCTAAATTACCTGCAAGTTGCTTGCGGTGCTTCACAGAAGCACATGTGTGGTCAGACCGGGCCCTCCTCTACCTTCTCCTAGAAACACACAGCTCTCCCCTGTATCTTTACCATCTTTAAAATTTTACTGTGGCGTAAATGATCCCTCGATGATCCCTCGATGGCCGAGGTCCTAGAGGTGTTTAATCCCTATGGTAGGAAATGTTATGTCCTGATGTCATCTACGCTTAAAGGTCCTTCTTCGAACTTTATCACAATGCTTTGTGGTCAGCACCCTGACACATGTTCTTCTTTGTGCCGTGAATTCTCCATGATATGGTTAAACATTTCATTGATAAAACCAGGCAGCCACATCGAATTGTAATCATGTGCCAGGTTTGTAATAGTCCTCTCCTAGCTACTGTGTTTCTTCAGGTGGGTATCATCTTCACATTTCCTGAAATTTTCTTTCATATCTTATCCCTCTCCCCATCCAGTACTGGGAGTCAAACTCAGGTCCTTGACTTTGCAAGGCTGATATGGTGCCATTGAGCTAAATCCCCTGCCCTCATTTTTATTAAACATTGTACAAGTCTGCTTGTTCTATACATACCATTATATTTTTCCTTTCTCTTTTGATGTAATATTTTGAAAATGTTCAAACCTATTGAGAAATTGTAAACATAGAACAATAAGAATATGTGTACTTTCACCTCAACTAATTATTACTATTTAGCTACATTTATTTTATATATTTTTATTAACACTTTTTCTAAGGTATCTGAACAGAAGCTGCATAAATCATATGTTACCTGTAAATGTTTCAATACACATTTCTTAAAAATAAAGTTTTTTTACAGTATAATCACAATACTATTTGACACCTAGGAAAAAATAAGATATACAGCCCATTATTAAAAATTCCATAACTATCTCAAAACTTTAAAAGAAGTTGTTTTAAAGAAAAATCTAGTATGTCATTAATGTTCATGAAGTTCATTTTGTTCTTATATTCACAAAGTTATTTTAAACCATTGTGTAAGCTCAACTTTGTTCACTTATATTTCCTATCCCATTGTTCTGGAGAGACTCTAGAATTAACCATTTTTACTCAGAAAAAAATTACACAGAAGGCCGGGGATTTAGCTCAGTGGTTCTGGCACCTGTCTTGCAAGTGCAAGGGCCCCCAGTTCGATTCCCTGGTAACCATATACCATACTGGGTGTGGAGACTCACTCTCAGCAGCAATCAGTACCACATACCACAGTGCCAGGTGTGGTGGCTCATGCCTGTAATCCCAGTACTCAGGAGGCAGAGGCAAGGGGATTGCTGTGATGTGAGTTTGAGGCTGAGCTCAGGGCCAGCCTGAACTACAAAGCGAGACCCTGTCTCCCCCTCAAAAAAAAAAAATTACACAGAAACTGAAAAGAGCAAGTTTTGGGCACTTAGAACATGACTTAGTACATATATCAAACACTTGTTACTGAGAAGAGCTAGAATAAGAATAGGGTAGATACACTGGTGATATGTAACTATATTAGCTATTGTAACCATACTGACAGCAGTATAGTTACAGAGGTTAATACCAAATGTTCATTGTTGGTATTGCCTGAAGTCCCCACCTTGCTCTTCCCTCCTCATACTCTGTATTAGGGTCCACTAGAGAAACACAGTCAATATACGATATACGTACAACTGGACAAGTGACTTATCAACTAGCCATGAAGAGTAAAAAGGGGAAGAATCTCAAAGGCCTCTGTGGAATCAGAGGTGAAACATTCCAAAATGGCCGCCTGTTTATTGGAGAGTTGGAAGATCCAGTAACAGTCAAAACTTGAAGGCTTGCAAGCTCAAAACGGAATCACTGCTGTGAGATTGCTGGAAAGTTTGAGAGTCTCATGTAAGGCTCAAGAGTCCATGCAGGAAACCTGAAGGCACTGGAGACAATGAAGACCAGAGTTTCCCCAAAGAAAAGGGAAAGATTTCCTTCCTTGCCTTTTTATTCCATCCAGGCTACAAACTTAATGTTGTTACCACTGACCTCTGTGATGATTCTTCACTTAGTTCTACTTGCATCAGTACATGCTAATCAACCGCAGATATATCCAGAGCTTTACTAATCTGCTGGGTGGTTTTCACTCAAGTCAAACTGATAGGTCACAATCAACAGTCACACTTTCAGAGGCACATTCAGCAACTAGTCTTTGTGTGTGTGTGTATGTGTGAGTGTGAGTGTGTGTGTGTGTGTGTGTGTGTGTGTGTGACACAGTCTCACTTTTGTATAGCTCAGGCTGGTCCTGACCTCACTATGTAGGCCAGGCAAGCCTTGAACTCAGCAATCCTCCTGCCTCTGCCTCCCAAGTGCTGGGATTACAGGCGTGAGTCACCACACCCTGCACTGTGGTGTGTGGTACTGATTGATTGCTGATGGACGTGAGTCACCATGCCAGACATTGTGGTATGTGGTTACTGAGGATCAAACTCAGGATATTGCACTTGTTAGGAAGGCACTGAAACCACTGAGTTAAATCTCTGGCCCTCAGCACATAGTCTTAACTCCTGACACAGCAGATAACCTACAGGACCATGATCAACGTATCTATTCAGTGTATGTCATACCATTTTGAACTTTTACATCACCTCTGTATTAAAAAATAAAAACCTTGAATATGCATATTTCATATCATTTTATGTCGATTTCAGTTTTCCTATTTAAAAAAATTGTTAGGTCTTTTAACAGTTTCTCGAGTTAATAGATATAGGATTAAACAGATTTTATTATTTAAGATATTAGATCTCCTTGGTATTCTCATAGTTCTCTGAATTTTGCTGTTCATTATATTCATATTATTCTATCATGTATAAAAATCATACACACCTAATATTTCCACAAAGAACCCAATATTTAATACTCGAATGAAAGCCATATTTATTAATTTATAAATGTTGGCACTGAGTGGGTAACAGGTGGTGGTGGACTGTTGTTAAGAATTGTATGCATTTCAGAGCATTTATTTACTTACTATTTTTGAAATTAATCATAGAAATATCACAAACCTATAAATAGAAACAAATGTCAAATATTTTGCATTTACTCAATGCATACAAGAAAAATTTGGTTTATGATGAATTATTTACATAGTTGATAAGATTTTCAGCAATAATTTCATTAAATTTTTAAAAGGATGTAGAATGTGGGAGAGTATCTTGTGTGAAGCGATTCTTAGGAATTGTGTCAAAAATGCCAAGAAATACTGAAAGTGATTTTTGGAGTCTTAATTGGAACATGGCAGAGAGTGCTATATCGGAAGAACGGAGATGAAAAGAGTGTCATGCTGTAAATCTCCTCAAAGGTGTTAATAGTCAACAGGCTGTCATCACCTTAGTAGAAAACAAATGTGTGCTCTGCACCATGCAAGATAGTAGTGAGAAAGTAAAACACATAAATATAAACAAGAATATCGAAATTCTTCACCTCTGCCATAACAATGCATTTTATGTTGTATAATGCTTGCTGTAGTGATTTATTCAAGCTATTACTTTGGAGCAAATTTATATGTATGTATTTCAAAATTTAAGATACATACTCATCCTGTTCATTCCCACCAGTTTCTTCTTACTAGCCCCTAAAAATTTTAGGATTATCAGCTTCTTGCTTTCTTAGGAGGATGTACAATGCCTATATATCTGGATGGATATAGATATTCAGTGTTTAAAAAGTTGTGAAATAAAATACAAAATATGAAATTAAATAAAATAACAAAATAAAGTTAATGTCTATAGCTATATAACCACTGTCTAGTCAACAGAGAAGTCTTTTCCATTTTCCAACCTGTCCCTTTTACCTAGATGGTAGTCATTCTCTTGACTTACAATAATATAGTTTATTTTGCAGGTTTATGAATTCTATATAGGTAGAATTATGTTGTATACATTCTTTTGTGTATACACTAAATTGTATATTTTTGAGATTTATTTCTGTAGCATGTAGTGCAATTTTTTTTTCCATTGAACTACGAAATTTGTCTTGTGATTGTGGTACTGTTTATGTATTCTATTGTTCTAGGGCATTTCTCTTATAATGCCCAGTTTGAAGATATTATGAATACCATTGTTATGAATATCCTTTGCATATCTCTTGATATACATGTACCTATATATTTTTGGCAAAAATGTAAATAAGTCTTAATGTGTTATCATTCCCTTAACTACTTTCCTTTTTTCACGAGTGTTTTTATAAAATAGAATTTAAAGAACCATGTTAGTTTGGGGAGCTGAACAAATTATACCATGCAGGTCACTACTTTCACCTATAACCAGAACCAATTCAATTTGATTATCTCTGTTTCTCGGATGATCATTTCAGAACTCCAGTGCTTTTCATACAATTTTTTAAAGAATATTCAAAGGTTCACAATGATATTGGTTATATAGCCACATACCTGTTCAAATCTACAGTATATTATTCAACTATTTTTAAAATAATTACTAGTAGATTATGTGAAGAAACAGAAAAATTTTATTATTTAGTGTTTAAAATAAAATAACAAAATAACATATATTGCATCTACCCAATTACACTTATAGAAAGTATACAAAATGTAATTACATTTTTAAATGGGTAGAATTAAAAAGGGCTGTTTTGTTCATTGTGTTACCCCATATTAAATTTTATTCTATAAGATAGAATAGATAGATCCAGTATAATTATTTTATAATGTCAAGGCAGAGACTCCACAGTGTGTTGGCTTGGATAATAATGGTCAGTTACAGAATTGGTGTCTTTTACTGTTTGGTACAAGTTGTATTAATTTTTTCATTCATCACTGGTGAGCCATTTATAGACAAAAATGAGAATTAAAAATAAACAAAAATTTAATTTTTTCTGTTTTGAATATTTGTTTTGTTCTATCAAAAATCTATAGATATTTTTGCAGAACAAGTACATGGCTTTTTGTATTAGCTAGAGTTTTAGTCTTATAAGTGAAAATTTAAAATATAACAAAAATAATTTATTCCAGAAATATGAGAAATTTCATATGTGAAATTATGTTGATTATTTTGTTTTAATGTTTCTTCTTATTTTATGTACTACAATGTTAGAGTCTATAAATCAATTAAAGTAACTTCTACTTTTGTTGTTGTCCCCCAAAGCAGTTTAAGTTTAGCTCATTGAATTAATGATGTCTTTTTAAAATTACCAAAAGAAATACTGTGCTTAAGTCTCTTTACATTAGTTTGATGACTATGGTGACTTTTACCAGCCTCTCTGGTATAATTTTTCTTAAAATCAAGTATTTTAGAAGAGTGCAATCTTAGCCCATTATATATTAAAGTAGTATAGAGAATGCTTTATTTCATCCAAATACTGTACTTATTGAAACTCTGGTCTATGCAGGATATGAAAATGAATGTAACAATGTTTTTGTGCTCAAGTTTACAAGTGAATGAGACTAAAGGAAACAAATACATCTTCTGTAATAATCGTATCTTGTTTTCAAAAATAGTACTAATGAAGTATTAAGTGAGCCTTGGCATACAAATGTGTAATGCATATGTATGTCAGGTCTTGGGTGAGCTACTGACCCTTGGCCTTGAAGAGTAAGCAGAATTTTAAATAGAGGATTGAAAGAAAATTTTCTAAAAAGAACCCAATGTTAAGTGGTTTATATATATACTACATATATTTTTTATTATCTTCAAGTCCTATAGCCATCTTGAAGATATGTAGCTGTAGGAGTCAGCTTGAGTTTATCCCAATCTGGAGAGGGGGCAATAGATTAAAAGCAAAATTGCTCCTCAATGAGTATGACCTTTCATCAGACTTCAGCTGTAGTTAATTCTGTCCTTGCAATGAGTCGGTGCCGGCAGGCTGGCCCACAGTCCAAGGTCAGGGACAGCTGGCTACCTGCTCCCCAGTGTTTTAGGAGAGTTCAACCCAGGTCTTGGTCTTTACAACTGGTTACCCACATTTTGGCAAATGTCACCTCTGATGCTCAGTGACATTTTAGATTAATCAAAAGTAGACAGGAGTAATCCTGGAATGGGCCAGGATTTAGCTCATCTGGTTGTGGTGCCTTCCTCACAAGCACAAGGTCCCAAGTTCCAATCCACATACAAAAAAAACAAAACAAAAAAAGTATATAGGAAGAAGAAAAACAAGAATTTTGGTATTTTCAAGGCTCATTTAGTGTAATATAATAGAGTTATCAATAAGTCACTTAGAAAGATAGTTGGGAGCTGGTTCTATAGTGAACAGTTTGAAAAACAGTGCTCTGGGCTAATAGTCACTGAGGTTTTTAAAAACAGAGGTTAAAAAGGATCACATCCATGCTTCAGTAAAATTCCAGATGAGTTTGGTGACTGTTTGGAATGAGGATGATAGAAGAAAGTGGAGTAACAAGTAAAAAGAAACAAGAAAAAAGAGTTGGGAGAAGATGAGGGCTTGGTGAAGGGCATGGGCAGGGAAGGGTGGGAAAGGGGGGGGGACATGTTTAGGAAATATTGTGCAAGTTAAACTGATAGAACTTGGTAATAAGTGACTTAATAGAACCTTGCTTGAGGATTAAAATGATTTTTTAGGTAAAATTTATAACAGGAAATTACCCATTTGAAAGTGTAGAATTTGGTGGAATTTAGTACATTCACAATGATATGCAACCATCTATACCATCTAGGTCCTGAACAGTTTATCACCTCAAAAGGAAACCCTGAGCCCTTTACACAGTCACTTTCCATAATGTGCTCCCTTGTAAACATTAGTCTTGATGACTGCTACTGTCCTTTCCATCTCTGTGGATTTACCTCTTCTGGATATGTCATGTAAAGTGAATTATATAACATATGACCTTTTTGTTTGGCTTTCCCACTTTCTATAATGTTTTTGAGAATCTTCCATACTATAGTACTTATCAATACCTTGTTCCATTTGATAGCTGACTAATATACCATTGTATGACTGCACCACATTTTTGTCTGTCCATCTGTCCACTTGTGGACAAAGGGGTTGTTTCCACCTTTTGGCTTTTGTGAACAGTGCTCTGAACATTTAAGTACAAGTTTTTATCTAAATCCAGACTTCCAATTATTTTGTTTATATCCTGAGGAATAGAATTGCTGGAATATATGGAATATATGGTATTTTTATGTCTTTTTTTTTTTTGAGGAACCGCCAAACTCTTTTCTATAAGAGTATTGGTTTTCATTTATACCACTAATGTGGTAGGATTCCATTTCTCCACATACAAGTCCAAGTTTATTTTCCTTTTAAAACAAACTATAGGCCATCTAGTAGATGAAAAGTACTATCTTATTGTGGCTTTTACTTATATTTACTAGATGTCTGATGATATTGAACATTTTTTCACATGATACTTGACCATTTATTTATCATCTTTGGGGAAGTGTCTGTTCAGATTTTTGCACCTTTTATTTTATTACTTTTTTTTTTTTTTAGCAGGATAGTGTTTTGCTGTATAGTTCAGGCTAGCTTTGCATTCATTTACTTAAGCTTGTCTTTTTATTTGATAGACTTTTGTGTTTGTTCCTTAAAGAAATCCATGTGTACATCTCTCTCTCTCCCTCTCTCTCTCTCTCTCTCTCTCTCTGTGTGTGTGTGTGTGTGTGTGTGTGTGTGTGTGTGTGATATACAGGACTGAACCCTAGTAATTCCTAATGAGCTACTTCTTTAGCATTTTTTATTTTGATACAGGGTTTAGCTAAATTGCTAAATATTCCAGCTGGTCTCAAACTTGCAATCTTTCATCCTTCCAGATTTCTAGGATTGTGGGCATATGCCACAAGCCCCTCCCCCCCACTTTTAATGTGGTGCTGAAGATCAAACCCAGGCCTCGTGCATGGTAAATGAATGTGTACCATGGAGTGACATCCTCAGCCTCCTTATTGGATGGATTTTTGAGTCATTTACTGAAATAGGAAACACAGGGGAGAAGTTAATGGAAATGCAAGACCACAGGGAAACGTAAGTCTAGTTGAGGTGTGGTGAGCATAGCCAGAGGTCCATGGCTGTAGTGCCGATGGAAACATTCCAGGTATGCAGTGTTTGCTGAAGCTGGAAGAGAAACTGGGAGACTGTTGCTGTCTTAGCTAGAAGTCAGACGTGCTTCACAGAAACAAAAGACAGTCTTGTCTGAAGAGTAATTGTTCTTTATTATTGAAAATAGTTTTTTTAACCAACTTCTTAAAACATTTGGAATCCCACATACAACGCAAAAATTAAACCTCTGTTTCTCAATGAGACAACATAAAACCTGAACCAAGTGCTCAGAAAATGGGCAACAAAATGAACCAGTGAGAGATACAGCTTATTGTAATCTACTTAGAAAGTTTTCCTCCAAGAACGCAATATATGAATCTTAAACTAAGCTTACATTTATTTAAGATTTACTTAAAGTAATTAATTGAAAAAGCTAGTATAAAATTTAAATCCTGTATAAAACAGTTGCATTGCCATATAAATTATTGGCTTTTTCCTTGAGTTTATACTCTATCATATCACACGCGTTGATTTACTCAGTCATGCCTAAAGTGCATTGGTTTTTTTTTTTTTAATATCTAAACTGAGCTGAGTCTTGTGAGCAGGGACCACTGACGTGGGTGTGAAATAGGTCCTTTTTGAGGGCTCTGTCTCCTTGGGTGATATTATGAGCCACGTGTTTTCCAACTGTGTCTAGGCTGGGTATTCTGTACACACCCAAGCTGGGGTGTTTTTTATGAATCCCAGGGCAGCCGTTCAGCTGCTGGGCTAGCCTCAAACATTTCATTTATCCACAATAATAAGAATATCAATACCTTGGATTTATATAGAGTTGTTCATCCAAAAAGGTCAAAGCATTTTAATTTAATTGGATGTTCCTGTGGCTTTAAGAGCCTCTGGGTATATTTACAAATGTAATAATAAAACCAGTCTGCCCTCGTTTACAAAATAATAGACAACATAAAACAGGACCTGCACATATACTGTTTCCTGTCCTTACTGCATAAAGGAATCAAATGGGACTCAAGGTCTTTTCTGAGATGATGTCTTATGTGTTTCCTCACCTCATGACACTATTTCTCTGCTGCAGAACCATTTATTCTAGATAAATCATCCACACATGCTTTCACGTTGTAACCTAACTTATCTAAAAGGCTCTTCTCTTCCTCTTTAGGGATGTAAGTCTCTTTTTCTTTTTTTTTGTTTCAGCATAATTAAAACTTACCTGTTCTGGGAAGACTTTTCCAGTCATCCTAACCTTCTGTGAAACATCTAGAGTATTTATTCTCCTATTTAGACATTCAGTAGATCCTGTGGTTAATGGTCATTTCTATATTTTCTTTTGTTTTCCTGTACAGCATGTCAGAATTTCCATGCAAAAGAGTCTGTAATTAATCACTTAGATGTTCGTAAATATTAGTTGGTTCCAAGAGCCTCAGAGTTTGGCTGTCTGTGTTGCAGCTGAAGCTGCCGAGTGGGCAGGCCTACTTGTCCCTCCCCAGGCTTGGTTTTTTATTGTTCAGAGTCTGTGCTGGAGTCCTTTGAAAAGCCACTTAGAATAGAAGGCATGCGAAAGGGCATGAGTATGTTTGTTACCTGAAAATGAAAGGTATATTATGGATGTGGAGGAAGGAGAGCAATCAAAACAGTTTATTGAATGAAGAGTTCATTTGAGTGTAATTTAATCATCACTAATTGCATTTCCTGCATGTGATAAAAGCAGTCCATTATTTTGACATTTATCCAATTCTTGCTTTTTAAAAAAGTACTTTTATTTATTTCTGTTTACAAGTTTTCAGAAACCGCAGAAAAGTGTGATTAAAAAATGAAAATTTGTCTACATTATTGTGTTTTAAAAAACTTATTATAAACAAAAATTTATTTTAAACAAAATTAGTAGCATATTTTGTTAATTATAGCTGGTATTTACCAAGTGCTAATGATGCATATTTTATATAGTCTCACAGTTACTTTATAAATGAAATTAACACTTGATAAGGAAAATGAGGCACTGAATGGTTAAATATCCTTTCAAAAGTTAGGTAGCTGAGGCAGGGATATAGCTCAGCTGCACCATGCATGCCTGGCAAGTGTGTGGTCCTAACTTTGATCCCTCGTACTCAAAAACATCCCTCAAAAACAAAAAAACAACACCTCCCAAAAAGTTAGGTAGCTGGCAAGAGGGGGCCTACATTTGAATCTAAGCACAACATGTATTCTTTATTGGTTGTGAAATAAAATGTATTATTTTTAACCATTTAAAAATGTGTAAATTAGTGACTTTAATACAGCCACCACTGTCTAGTTCTAGAACATTTCATCACTCCCAAAGGAAAAGCTATAGCCATTAGGAAGACCCCCAGCCCCTTTCCCTATTTGGAGCTGTCACTCATCTGCCTTCTGGATATTTCACATAAATGGAATTGAACATTTCACAGCTAGCGGGTCTGACTTCTTTACTTAGCTCAGTGTGTTAGGGTTCCTCAGTGTTGTAGTTTGCATCGGGGCATTGTTCTTTTTTATGGCCAATATTGTATTTTAAAAGTATTCTAGATTTGTTTACCCCACAATCAAATACCATAATGACAGACACTTGAATTCTTTTTTTTTAATCTTTATTGGTACATTGCATACACGCATCATGATTGCACTTCATAATGGGTATTTGTACCAGTATAAGATACAATTTAATTCTCATTTTTTCCCATAGCCCTACCCACCCTACCGCCCCCCCATATACATAAAATTTGTTTCCTTACTTTTTTGTTATAATCTCATTATTTTTCCCCTTCACCCTATTTTACTTTGAGTATTTTCTATTTCACAATATATAACATACAATTCTAGAACTCATTTACATCTTCATTTTCTCATACCAGAGAAAAGATGCGATATGTATCTATCTATGCCCTATTTATTTCACTTATGAGGATATCCTCAAGGTATGTTTATTTAAATATAAATGATTCAAACTTATCATTTTTTATGGCAGAGTAATACTCCATTCTGTAGAAGAACCACAGCTTTTTTTAAAATCAAGTCTCCAGTTGATGGACATTTGGGTTGTTTTCAAGATGTAGCAATCACAAATTGGGCTGCTATAAACATGGGTGCACATATGTCACTGTGATATGAGTCTTTTAATTCTTTTGTGTATATATCTAGAAGGGCAATGGCTAGGTCAAATGGGACCTCCAATCCTAGCTTTTTGAGGAATCTCCAAACTGATCACCACAGGGGTTGTACGAGTCTACAGTTCCACCAACAGTGGAGAAGCATTCTTTCTTCTCCGCAGCCTCGCCAACATTTGCTGTTGGCTGAATCTGAAATGGAAGCCATTCTATGTGGAGTGAGATGAAATCTCAGTGTTGTTTTCATCTGCATCTCTCGAATGACTAATGATATTGAGCATTTATTCATATGTTCTTAGCTGCTCTTACTTCTTCCTCTGAAAAGTATCTGTTCATTTCAGATGCCCATTTTTGAATTGGGTCATTAAATTTGGGTGGGCTGATTTTTTTCAGCTCTTTATATATTCTAGATAGTAGCCCTTTGTCTGAGGAACAGCTGGTAAAGATTTTCTCCCACATTGTTGGTTGCCTTTTTGCTCTGTTGGTGGTTTCCTTTGCTGTGCAGAAACTTTTTAAAAGAATGAGGTCCTATTTGTTGATTTCTTCAGCCAGTTCCTGTGCTATAGAAGTTTTGTTCATGAAGTCTTTCCCTAAGCCAATGTCTTCAAGAGTTTTACCTAACCTAATCTGCAACAGGTTTAGAGTGTTTGTTTTAATATTTAGGTCTCTTATCCACTTTGATTTTAGCTCGGTACATGGTGAAAGAGATCCAGTTTTAGTCTTTGGCAAGTTAAAGCCCAGTTTTTCCAGCACCATTTGTTAAAGAGGCTATCTTTCCTCCATTGAGGATTTTTGGCTCCTTTGTCAAAGATGAGATGGCTCAGTGTATCTGGAGTAGTTTCTGGATCTTCTAGTCTACTCCACTGATCCTCAGGTGTGTTACTTTGCCAGTACCATGCAGTTTTTATCACGGTGCCTTTATAGTATAGTTTCAGGTTCGGAGTTGTAATACCCCCCACCATGTCCCTGTTGTTTAGAATTGCTTTGGCTATTTTAGGTCTTTTGTAGTTCCAGATGAAAGTTTGGATTTTTTTTCTCTAGATCTGTGAAATATGCTGTTGTCATTTCAATCGGGATTGCGTTGAATGTGTAGAGTAGTTTTGGGAGTATAGCCATTTGGACAATATTGGTTCTTCCTACCCAGGAGCAAGGTATGTCTTTCTATTTTTTCATATCATCTTCTATCTTCTTTTTCAGAGTGCTATAGTTTTCAGAGTAGAGGTTTTCCACCTCCTTTGTTAGATTGATTCCTAGATTTTTTTTTTTTGGGTGGTATTGTGAAAGGGACTGACTCTCCAATTTCTATCTCAGTGGGTCTACTGTTTGTGTATATGAAGGCTATTGATTTTTGAACATTGACCTTGTAACTAGCTATGCGGCTAAAATTGGCAATTAGGTCCAGCAGTTTTTAATTGAGTTTTTAGTATCCTCTAGGTAGAGTATCATGTCATCAGCAAATAATGACAATTTAACTTCTTCTTTTCCAATCTTTATTCCTTTTATTTCTTTCTCTTGCCTTATTGCTATGGCTAATATTTCCAGAACTATATTGAACAGAAGTGGTGAGAGAGGACATCCTTGTGTTGTTCCTGATCTTAGTGTGAAAGATTTCAATTTTTGACCATTTAGTATGATGCTGGCTGATGGTTTCTTGTAGATAGCTTTTATTAGTTTGAGATAGAGACCATCTATTCCGATCTTCTGTAGAGTTTTGAACATAAATGGGTGTTGTATTTTGTCAAACACTTTTTCTGCATCAATTGAGATGACCATATGATTTTTTTCCTTAAGCCTGTTAATATAGTGTATAACATTTATTGATTTACGTATGTTGAACCATCCTTGCATCCCTGGGATGAATCCAACTTGGTCAGGGTGTATAATCTTTTTTATAATTCTCTGTATTCTGTTTACTAGTATCTTACTGAGGATTTTTGCATCGATGTTTATTAGGGAGATTGGCATTTGAATTCTTTTCACCTTTTAACTACTGTGAATACTGAGGCTATGAATACTTATGTACAATTTTTTTTTTTTTTGAGTCAAGGTCTTGCTTTGTGGTTCAGGCTGGCCCTGAGCACAGCTTCAAACTCACATCACAGCAATCCTCCTGCCTCCGTCTCCCAAGTGCTGGGATTACAGGCGTGAGCCACCACCCCCTGCACTGTGGTATGTGGTAATGATTGCTGCTGGGGTGAGTCTCCACGCCCAGTATTGTTATGTGGTTACCGGGGATCAAACCCAGTCCCTTGCACTTGCAAGACAGATGCCGGAACCACTGAGCTATATCCCTGGCCCTTATGTACAATTCTTTTTAAACACTTAATTCTCCTGTATTTATACCTCTGCAGAGAATTGCTGGGGCATGTTTAAAGTTTTAAGAAACCACCAACTTTTTCCTTAGTGACCAAACCATTTCACATTGTCAAACACAGTGTGCAGAGGTTCCGATTTCTGTAAGTATTCTCCAACATTTATTTTTCCACTCTAAAAAGTTATAGTCAACCTTGTGAATGTTCTCTAATTAAATTGCATTTCTCTAATGATTAATAATGTTGAAGATCTTTTCATATGCTTGTTGACAATTTGTGTATCTCCTATGGAGAAATGTCTTATCAAGGCCATTATCCATGTTAAATGTTTAAAAATCTTTTATTATGCACCAGGGATTTAGCTCAGTGCTTTCAGTGACCCAAGTTCAGTCACTGGTAACCACATACAACAATGGCAGGTGTCATGAATCATGCTCACCAGCAATCAGTACTATATACCACAGTGCTGGATGTGATGGCTCATGCCTGTAATCCCAGAATTTAGGAGGTAGAGGCAGGAGAATTGATATGAGTTCAAGACTCACCTGGGATAGGCCAGGGATTTAGCTCAGTGGTTCCGCCGCCTGTCTTGCAAGTGCAAGGACCCGGGTTCCATCCTTGGTTAACCACATACAATACTGAGTGTGGAGACTCATGCCCAGCAGCAACCAGTACCACCTACCACAGTGCTCGGCGTGATGGCTCATGCCTGTAATCCCAGCACTCGGGAGGCGGAGGCAGGAAGATTGCTATGATGTGAGTTTGAGGCTGAGCTCAGGGCCAGCCTCAACTACAAAGTGAGACCCTATCTCAAAAATCTCCCCCCCCCGAAAAAAAAAAAGAAAAAGAAAAAAGACTCACCTGGGCTATATAGTGAGCTCAGGGCCAGCCTGAACTAGAAAGCAAGACTCTGTCTCAAAAAAAAAAAAAAAAATCTTTTATTGTTGTTATAAGTTCTTTTTTATATAGCACTTATCAGATAAATGATTAGCTTCTATTCCATGGGGTGTCTTTTTACTTCCTTTATGGTGTCTTTGATGCACAAGAGTTTTAATTTTAACATAGTCCTCTTTATCTGTTTTTTCTAATGTTTTTTTTCTTTTAGTGTTATATAGTAATATATTGACAAATGCAAAGCCATGAATATTTACATTTCTATTTTCTTTTAACAGTTTTTTCTCCTAAATTAGGTCCTTGATCTCTTTTAGTTTTTGCCTATGTTGTGAGGTTGTTACCCAATTTCATCTCTTTTGCATGTTGATATCTAGTAATGCACACCATTTATGCAGTGTTCTTTCCCGCCGATGAATGGTACTGGCGCCTTTTCAGAAATTACTTGGTTTAATGGTGGCATTTGCCTCTGATCCTAGCATCGTGGGAGGCTGAGAGAGAAGGATAAGAAATTCAGTCTCATGCTGGGCAACATGGCAACATCATGAGACTGTGTCTCAGAGTCAAAAATAAAGAAGGGATCAATTAATCATAAGTGTAATGGGCTTATTTTTGAGCTTTCAATTTTATTCTAATTATCTTTGTGTTTGTGATGATGCTAGCTCCACTCTATTTTGATTATCATGGCTTTTCACTTAGTTTTGAAATGGAACAATGAACCCTCTGCATTTGTTTTGAAAGATCATTTTGGTTATTCGGGGCTCCTTCCGTTTCTATATGAATTTTAGAATCAGCTTTTCTATTGCTGCCAGAGAGGCCACTGAATTTTGATAGGGATTGCACTGAATTTATAGACAGCTTTTGGGAAGTTTTGCCACCTTACTAGTATTAATTATTTCAACCTAGGATTAATTATTCCATCCCGAGGACTATGTGATGTCTTTCCACTTATTTAAGTCTTTAATTTCTTTCAACAGTATTTTGCAGTTTTCAGCATACAAATCTTTCATATTCTTGATTAAATTAATTC
>PVIR01000584.1:39507-95194 GCA_004026965.1 Petromus typicus
TTGAGACAGGGTCTCGCTTTGTGGTTCAGGCTGGCCCTGAGCTCAGCCTCAAACTCACATCACAATCCTCCTGCCTCTGCCTCCCGAGTGCTGGGATTACAGGCGTGAGCCACCACGCCCGGCACTGTGGTATGTGGTACTGGTTGCTGCTGGGTGTGGCTCTCCACACCCAGTATTGTTATGTGGTTACCGGGGAATCAAACCCGGGCCCTTGTGCTTGCAAGACAAGCGCCGGAACCACTGAGCTAACTCCCCGGCCCGATTAAATTAATTCTTAATATTTATTCCTTTTGCCGCTACTGTGTAGAATTGTTTTAATTGTTTTAGTACTTGTGATTATCTGTCTATAGAAATGTCACTGATTTTTTATTGTTGATTTTGTATTCTATAGGTTGCTGAATTTTACAGATTAGCTGTATTCTGTATTCTGCTCTCTGTATAAGATCATGCCATGTACAAATAGAGATTATTCTGTTTCTTCATTTCTGATTTGGAAGCTTTTAAGGTTTTTTTTGTTGCCTAATTGCTCTGGCTATAATTTCCAGTATTTTATTAGCTAGAAATAGTGAAAGTGACCATCTGTTTCTTTCTCCAGATCTCAGCAAGTAAGATTTCAGCTTTTTCCTTATTGATCATGATATTCATTGTGAGTGTAAAAAATTTTCCCTTTATTATGTTTTTAAAGTTCCATTCTATTTCTAGTATTCTGAATGTTTTATTATGAGAGCCTGGTGGACCTGGACAAAAGATTATTTTCTGTAGCAATTGAGATCATCACATGCTTTATCCTCAAAGACCTGCATTCTTAGGGCCATCTACCTTTCTGAATTATTTATTGTCTGCTTTTTTGTATTCATACTGTGAAAATTTTCTTTGTGTCAATAATCATTAAAAATATGATATTCAGTGGCTATATGTTATTTTCTCATATGAGCTTTCCATAATTTATACAATCCTCTATGTTTCAAATATTTCAATATTTTAACGATATCTCTATTTCTTTTGGAACAGAATCCCTAGAACTGGAATGATTGGACTAAATACGTTTAAGTCATTCTATATCATTTCTCATGGCCTCATGGACTGTTCTGATAATTATGCCCCCCCCCAAAAAAAAAACCAAGGCAGAGCCTTTGCACTGAGATACAACCCCAGCCCATTTACCTTTTTTACGTTTTGAGACTGGCTCTGATTTAGGTGCACAACCTGGGCTTGAATTTGGCATTTTCCTGGCGCACCTTCGCGGACAGCTTAGGTTACAGGCGTGCACTACCACGCCAGGCTTTCTCATTAATCTTAAAAAATATATGTGAACTAATTATCAGCTTGATATCTACTTAATAGAAGCCGCCTTTTCCCCAACTCCAAAACCTCTGTGTTAGTTGGCTTTGTATACAGAGGAAAATCACTTCCCTTCTTCCTTCTCAATATTTATTCTTGTTCGCTATCTACTCACTTTCCATAGACTAACATAACGACTAGGCCAATAGAGCAAATGCAAGAAGTATTACAAACTTACCATAAAACTCCTAGGAAAGCATACGTGCATTATTGCTACCTGTATTTTACTTAATTTGGAAAGAAAGGGAATCTGCAATCTGGTCAGTTTTGTCTTTCAATTATGTATATTTCATCCATATTCGTGTGTTCCTGTGTTTAAGATTATCTGGAAATAAGGTAATAACTCAATTTACACAAAAATGTTTCGGAAAACACTAAAGAAAGTTAAGCATTTGTTTAGATTCATTTTCTCATTTGTTTGGATTTTTTAAAAGAATCTCCTTTCCTCCTGGTACTGGTCATTGAACCTAGGGCCTTCTCACTGAGTTGCATTTCCAGGCCTTAAATTTTGAGACAGTGTAGAGAAGAATTTCACCTTAATTAAAAAAAAAATTTAAAAAAATTATTCTCTCCAGAATGTAGAGAAGGCATGAGCCACTATGGCCAGGTAAAAATCACTTTATATTTAAAGTGAAAACTTTGCACATAGGCCTCAAAGATAAGAATCCATTCTATTTGAGCACATTCTCTCACACATTTCATAGTCATCCCGTAGATTTATTTAAAAACTGCATTAAATTCCTAGTACTGCAAACAAAAATCTAAAAGTAAAGGAAACTGCAAAAAGCCCAAGGTTAAAATAAAAACAGAGGAGACTTGGGGTCCACGTCGTCCCTGGTTTTGTTTCTGACCCTCCCCGGAGCGAGGGAGGGTGAACTACGATTCCCAGAGTGCTTTGTGAGAACCCATACTCCACAGCCACGAGACTGTTTCTTTTATCCCGCCTTCCTACTTCAGTGATTGGATGCTTTACTTCCGCGCCTCTGAATTCTCTTCTCTCATTGGTGAAGACTCGGGCGGGGTACAAAACGGAGTTTACGTTCACTTTAATTCTGTCAAGGCCACTGTGCCAAGATGGCGGCCGAAGCAGCTGGTGGGAAACACAGGAGCACTGTCAGCAAAAGTAAAGACCCCTCGGGGCTGCTCATCTCTGTGATCAGGTGAGGGAGGCAGGAGGCAGGGTCGGGGACGGGGGCAGCGGCTCGACCTCCGCTTTGGAAAGGAGAGGGGTCAGCTGGATTCCACCCTGCTGACCCTTCTCTTTTCTCCTTGCCTCCCCGCAGCCCCTCCCCAGAGCTTCAACAGCTTTCTTCTTTCACCCTGAGCAGTGACCCTCACTCACTTTTCTCCTCTGGATTTGGGTTTAGAGTGAGGAGCCCCATCCCACTGCTTTCTTTAGGGTCCGTGGGCCCTGAAAACATGCCTGTCGCGTTTGGGTAGAGGAAGCCAGGTAAAAAGGTGTGTTCTTGAATTGAGAAAGCATTTACAGATTAATTACCTCCAGTAACGCTCACTGAGAAAGGCGTCCTGTGTCTCGAGCCTCTGGCTGTAGGGCTCAGTAGTCCAGAATCTCCTGTCACTGGTTGCATTTTGTCCAACTTTGGGCACTTTGCACTACCTGTGAACGGTTGCAACCTCAAATACTAGATTGTGCAGTGAGTTGATAGAAGGTCTATGGGTTAGAAGGCACATATCTGTCTTGATTTGTGTTCCGTTCTTTCCTGCTGTACTTCCTTAGTCTCTTCCTGAAAAATAAAACAAATTTCAAGGTATCCTCTATGCCCTTTTTCCTCCTGAGAATGTTGGTATGAGAGTTGAAGTGGCAGACCTTTTAGGAGTTTTTTTTTTTTTTAATTAAGGTGAAATAAACAGTACCAGGATTGCAAAGGGAGTGACCATAAACAATCTGAATAAAAATTATTATGAATCATTTTTACTTTGTTGATATTTGAATTTCAGCTGAGATACTTTTCGTGAAACAAAAATCCCTTCTCTTGCCTTCCGCCTCTGCGCTAAAATTTAGCTTCAGTTCTTGCAGGCCTCATGGACTGTTCTGATAATTATGCCCCCCCCCCCCAAAAAAAAAAAAAAAAAAAAAAAAAACCAAGGCAGAGCCTTTGCACTGAGATACAACCCCAGCCCATTTACCTTTTTTACGTTTTGAGACTGGCTCTGATTTAGGTGCACAACCTGGGCTTGAATTTGGCATTTTCCTGGCGCACCTTCGCGACTGCTTAGGTTACAGGCGTGCACTACCACGCCAGGCTTTGATCTTTTTAAAACCCAGGGCCGAATTTGTAGTTTCTTAAGCTTATCTTCTGTGGAATTATAATAGGTGATTGCATTTGGATTCTCCTTTGAACTTGTTTATTTTTCTGCATTATAGTCAACATTCACTTAAACAGTGAATATCTAGTGCTAGTTTATAGTATGGTGCCTGACACTTACACTTATTAAATATCTGTAGAATGAAGGAGCAGTTGGCCCCAGTTTTGCAAAAACAAATCAGATGTACTGTCGTTGACAGTGTAGTCTACCTGGTGGATAAAATATGCATGAAAAGTATATAACATTAGAAGAAGTTAAAATGTTAGGGAAATTCAGGAGAAGGGATTGTTACTTTGAATGAAAGGGGTAGGAGTTAGGAAAAGGAACAACTGTTTACAAATCATGTGGTTCTCTAGGCTATTCACATTACTTTTATGCTTTTTTAGTTTCTTCAATATGAATTGAATTTTTCCTAAATGTTTGATGTATGAAAACAGCATGAAATCTAAAGCAAAGTGGGTTTTTTTTTTTTTTTTTCCTGATAGTGATTCAGAGATATACGTCAACTTCCTTTGGAGAATGTTCTTTTGCTTGTCCCAGTGAGACTTTTTCACTGTGAATGGTGATTATGAATGTGTATGACTTTGTGATTGTCCATCTTTTATGTGATCTATATTACCTTCATTTTATCCCTGTGATTTCAGTAGGGTATTTTTACTTTGACTTCTGTTGTATATTACTGCTTTTCATTTTTCTTCCTTATCCTTGACCCCCACAATGTACGTGAATAACACTTATATTTTATCATGGTTGTTACAAGGATGTAACAGGGAGTGGACTTCCAGACCTGCATTCAGGACACATTTTGTTCAGATTGGAGCTTGTGGTTATATGTGGCCACAAGACTAAATGTTGGTGTTGCAGTACTGATCAACCAGTATCCACATTTCTTGGAGTCACAGGAGAATTTGGGGTTAGAATGGGGATGTTATAAGCTTTCTTTACTTGTTGTTTTTCCTGATGTGCTTTTGAACTTACCCAGTAGTTTCAATTTCATAAACAATGACAGAATGAGAGAGTGGTAGTATTTCTTTGGTGTTTGGGATTTCAAGTGAGAAGAAGGTCCTCTGGGAAGAATAGAATGAGGATTGTATATTTATCAGGCAATTGTATTGGAACTCTGAAGTTGCTATTTTGTTTGCCTATTTGGTACATAGCATTTGTACTGTGTTGCAACATTGTATTTTTCTTAACTCATATAGAACTTTAATTATCTCCTGTCCTTAACCTTTCTTTAAATTCTCAAAGACTGTAGCTTTGCTAGTTGCTTTGGCAACAAACCTTAAACAACAAAATCTATTTTAGGCTTTTGTTTATAAAGTCTGAGCTTTCGTGGAGATATACGTGATACATGATAGCTCTTTCATGTTTCCGTATCATTTTTAACAAAATAGTGAGAGAGACCACTGTTTCATAAAATTTTTTGATGAATTTAATTTTATCTTTTCAAATTACTGAAGTTTTCTTTTTTGAATATTAAAAATTCTTCAATCTGTGATCAGATACATAAAAACAATTTCTATAGCACACTATACGTTGTAATAATTTACATTGTTTTAAAATTGCCATCTTTGGTAATTGGAACAGCATTTAATGTAGCCATCTTTTAATACTGGATTAAAGAACAAAAATAAGCTATCGGGCAACAAGGACAGTGTAAGTGTAGACAAAGGAAATATCTGAGTTTCATCACAATTTCCTGCTATGGTCCTAATTTATTAAATAATTATATTTTGCTAGTATGAAAGTCTGTCATTTTAAAGCGTCTAGAAGCCAAAATAATTTAAAGATACAGTTTGTCTAGTGTAATTGTAATAAAAGCATCATATTTGATAGATGGATTCTTAAAGTAGACTCAATGAAAATTATCCTTTAAAAATATTAAAAAAGGATTATTTTAGAACTGTCAGACATTTCAAAGGGTAGAGTCCCTGAATTTTATAGAGGAAGTCCTCAGACCTGTGAGGAGGGGCTTTAATGAGGAGACAGATGGTGCTCAGGATTTAGTCCGTTGGAGGCTGCCACTAACTGTGCAGCTTTTGGACTTAAATCTTGCCACTGGCCTTTTAAAACAGTACTAATTGGGTGGACTGAGTCCTGGTTACCTGCTGGTGTATGGTTTCGACAGTTTTACACACATGCACGTCCCTCAGCCTTTTTCTTTCTTTTTCTGTTGACTTTCCTTCCCCAGTCTTTTGTTTGGTGTGAAGTTGGGGGACGTAGCCTCTCATAGGGGAAATAAGCAGGGTGACATTTTGGAGTTGTTATTTTATTTTTGTGGTTCTTGTCAGATTTTTAATTGGGAAATGTGTCTACCACTCACTGTTAGGTGATTTGCTTTCCAATTAAATGTTGTCTCTCTCTTCTTTGTAAGTTGGCCTGAAATAGCCAGTTTAATTGGACAGCCAAACTTTGGTTGTGACTTAAGAAGACCTTATTGAAACCTTGGAGCAGATCTTTGTAGACAGAGTCTGGTTACAGATGTCAAGGAGGTTTGAAAGGAATCGAAGCTCCATATTTTCATCAACCAGGATTTATGACTTCACAGAAGTTGGAATTTCAAAAACTTCGGAAATCCTTTATTGTAGACACCTGTTAAATTTCCTTCCTCCTCACAGAGTATTTTGGTCAGGCTATAGTTAATTCAAAGTAAACTTGGATGAAGGGGTCTAGGCTTTGATCAGGGCTTTGAACAAATAGCTTTGAGGTTCATGACAGATTTTGTGGCAGGAAAGGAATGGTCACTGTGTTCAGAATGGAGTCCTGGAGTTGTGTTCAGTATTCATGTTTCCAACTCCAGCTCTTCTCTTCCTTTTGACCACCTCCTGAAGCTTTTTAAGTTTCAGTTCCCTTTGACTCCTTGCAAAACAGAAGAATGCGTGAAAATTAAACCCTCTATATACTTTCAAGAAGTCCTGACACATCCGACAGTTGATGTGGAAGTAAGGGCAAAATATTCCTGTCTTCTGGTTGAATGTGCAAAATTAATATCTTGGGGATGGATGTCTTAATTTCTCATTCTGTGTTTAGTTATTAATATCAGAATTTCCTCTCAGGCATGGCGTCATATACCTGTAATTCTCACACTTGCAGGCTGAGGCACAGGGATCAACCAGACTCTTAAGTCCAGCCTGGACTACCTAGGGAATTCAAGGCGAACTGGAACTGTATAGTGAGACCGTGTCTCCAGAAATGAAAACCAAAAAACCCAGTTCAGCAGTCCCTCCCCCCAAATTTCTCAAGCCATTTATATGTATGGTTGCACTCTTTAGTGGAGGTACATTATGCACTGTATTGTGGTTAAATACCAGTAGAAACTTAACTACATAATCCATGTGACTTGAAGCTATTACTTAAAACCCTCATGTCTTAGCTTCTCATTTGTAAGATAGGTTAATAATTGATCTTCTGTGATTTTGATCACAGATACAACCAAGATATGATGTTAATTTCCCACCAGAAGTGTCCTTGCCAATTAATTAGTATTTGACTCTGTGTCAGAATCTTTTCTTTATAACTCAGAAACTTGTGGAGCTAAGTTAAAGTGTCAGTTATTTGATGATGTGAGACTCAGCTAAAAAAGCAAGAGTTTCTATATATATATGAAATATTTGTATATATGTATATATTATATATATTTATTATATGTATATATTTCATATGTATACATTTGTGTGTAAAACAAAGTCTAAACACACATAAAATAGGAAACATATTAAATTAAAAGATAAACTAAAGTTACAAACAAGTAAATTAAAGGGGCAATGATCTCTTTGTATAAATACTCTTTCTTTTATAAAAGTTATATTATACACCTTTAAAAAAAGAACAGAGCCATAAGAAAAGAATACCAACTATTTTATTTTTATTTTTTTGAATTTTTGTCTGATCCTGTCTATATACCTACAAAGGTTTAATAGTTGTAATTATCAGAGTTAACATGTTTTTAGCATAAAAGAAACTGTTTTATATTGTTATTCAGCCTTTGTGAATATAAATGGAATGTAATTTTAAGTAGAGGAAGTAAAAATACGCAGAAAATTACATAGATAAAAAAGTATATTACCCATATTTTCTTCACCTAAAATTAACCACTGAAAATACCAGTTTAAAAAAACTATTGTTATAAAAATATTATACTTAAGAAATTCAAACAATGAAACTGCAGAAAAGAGTGAAGATGAATGTTAAAAAATTTCAGACTTTGTCTTCTATAAATTTTCATTGATATTAGTTGAACCTAATTTTAGATTTCTCTATATATGTGTATATATAAAATATGGACTCTTATTCTATATATATATATATATATATATATATATACTAATTTTATTTGTAATTCTTTTAAGATATGTATGTGTATATGTATGTAGAAAGATGCACAAATCTTAGGTACATGGCTTGATGAATTTTTACCTATGCAAATGAAGATAAAGAGCACTTCCAGCAGCCTAGATCCTAGAATGTTCCTTTCCAATAATTTTTCCCCAGTATTTGGTGTGTGTGTGTGTGTGTGTGTGTGTGTGTGTGTGTGTGTGTGTGTTTGTAACCAATTGTTTCAACTCCATTTTTTAAAATAACTATCATTTCTTTTCTGAATTCTCTTTTTGTAGTTTTATTGAAAATCAATTAGCCTTACATGTGTGTCTCTTTTTAGGTCTCCATAGTCTGTTCTATTCATCTTTACCTATCTCGATGATATACAGTGCCTTGATGTCTTGATTATTGCTTTTGTACATCTTAAAAATGTTCAGGGTAAATTATAAACTTTATTTCACTTTTTCAAAGTTATCTTGGATGTTATAGGTTCCTTGCATTTCCATATGAGTTCTAGACTGTACTAATTTCTGCAATAAAACCTCTTGGATTTTGTTTGGAATTGCACTGAACATATAGCTTAATATAGAATAATTGACTTGTTCTGATCGAGGAAAGTAGTGCATTTCCATTTAATTCTTTTGTAGTTCTCAGTGGTTTTTGTAGGTTTCAATATATAGGTCTCACTGTAAGTATTTTAGGCCACTTTATGTTGTGTTGTACTTCACTGAACACTAATATTCATTTTTTTTCCAGTTTTTTCCTCTTAGTTTCTGTTGCTATCTCTTTACGTTTATTAGTTGCTGCTCTTCCTAGTCTTTTGTTAATCTCGTTTTTTTTTTTTTTTCCTTTTTTGAAACAAGGTCATGCTATGTAGTGCAGCTGTTCTTGAATCTCTGATATTCCTGCCTCAGCTTGTGGAGTGCTGGGATTACAGGCATGTGCAATGCCTAGTTTTGTACCTAATATCATTTTTATTTTAGATTACAGTTTTTCATCTCTGGAAATATGATTTCTGACTTTAAAAAAATATCTTTCATTTCTCTGTCTACATTTTAAATCTTACCTATAACTTCTTGAGCATGTGGAACACTATTATCATGACTGTTTATTTTCTTTTACTAATGCAATCATCTGTCATTCCTATATTATTTTCTTTCCCTTTATGCTCCTCGTTTTTTGATTGAATGCTAGCCATTTATAGATTTAATGGTTTTGGATGTCTTTGTATTCCTATAAAAATTCTTAAGCTTTGTTTAGGAATATGATTGAGTCTCTGAGAACAGTTTGATCCTTTCAGGTTCTTGCTCTAAGTTTTATTAATTAGGTACAGAGCATAATTTATTTCATGACTAATTTTGAGGCCCTCTTCTGATGTTATTTTTTTGAATACTCCATCCAATAACCTCTGAGACTTTGTGGTCTGGCTGGCGTGTTTGTTGGGGGTTGGGCACTGTCTTGGGCCCTACATGAATTCAGACAGTTGTTCCTTCCAATCTTTTCTGGTAATTCTTTTCCTTATCTTGGATAATTACCTCTCATATGTGTGCGGATCACTACTGTGTTGAGGACAGGTCTCTAAGAGTTCTCTGTGCCACTGTCCCTCTTCTCTATTAATGCTTTGCAAACTAATGGCTTTACTGTCCAGTGTTTTGAAGCCTGTTTTGTTTGTTGCTTTCTTAGTCCTAATGTTACTCTATCTAGGCTTAAGGTAGAAATTAATATTTTGTATTTTAAAAATTATCTTAAAAGATCTTTAAAGATTCTGATAAAGATTAAAGATTATTTTATATTGGTATTATTTTATATTACTTATACTCAAAGGTGAAGAATAAGTTCAAATGTGCTATTTAATATTATGATAGTGAACTAGATAAGTCAACATTGAGGGTTTTTTAAAAAAAACTTTGTTCAATATTAAATAGTTAAATACCCTTACTTTCTCTAATGTGTTTCCAGAAATTTTTCCAGTAGAAGGAGTTCTTACAAGTGCATTGAAATTATTATGTTTGTTTATATGTTTATTTTTAATGAGACAGTTCTGTTTTATATAATACCTGCAGTAGTTTTGTAAATTGTTGGCCTGAGGTTTAATGTGGCTAATAATGGGTTTTTTTTGGGTAACACAATATTAAAATCTTTTGAATAGGTATTTTTCAGTCTTTGTGTTTTGTTTTTATTGTTTGGGCGATCTTATACTTTGCTGCTTTGTACATTTTTGTTAACTGCTTTCAGGCTATGAAATGAGTTATGATTCCCATAATAGTAGTTAGGCCTTTGTGTCCCTTGAAAAACATGGGAACTCACAGCTTAATATGAATATAGGAAAATTCTGTGTTACGTTTGATACTGTTGGTAAGACGTTGAAGTATTTTAAGATTCTTTTATTTAAGTATTTTAAAAACTCTTGCCAAAAATAAAGCAAAACATAACTCAAAAGGTGTTTTTCCATTTAAAATTTAGAGCCTTCCACTGCGCTGAATTTTAGGGATTACTTTATTTTATAATTAAAATATAACCTGAGATCTTACTAGAAGTACTCCATCTTAGGTGCTACCTGACCCACATGGCTTGAATCTACATTTTAATAAGAGCCAGATGAACTAAGAGCTTGATGAAGTTTGAGTAGCCCTTAGAAAATATATATATTTGGGAGAGAAGGTAAAAGAAACCAACTGGAGCTGTTAAAAATTTGTTTTAGCTGAGATAAAGGTAATAGGGCTGTATCTGATGAAAAACATTTATATATTTTTATTAGTACATGTTTGTAGTACATAAGGGTTACATTCTTTGTGTGGAGTTTGGTGTATGCATGAAACATATCTCCTTTTTTCACTCTCCCTTTCTTCTCCCTCCATCTCTTGATTCTCTTCCCATTTATTCATATTTGTCTTTTGTTTCTCTTAAAAAGTATTATTCCTAAAATATGTACTAAAGTATATACCAGTACACTTGACATCGTGTCTGGGGTTTGCTACAGGTAGTTGAGAAGGATTAGAGACAGTAGAGGTGTAAGAGGAAGCAAGGTTGGACTGTGTCGTTAGTTGTTGAGGCTGAATTTTTTGACAAGTGTTTCAATTTTTGCACATGGATGAAATTTTCCATAAAAATATTATATGTCAGGGCTGAGGCTGTTAGTGTACCTGAATGAAAAAGCATTTGCCTATTGTGCTGGAGTCCTAGGTTCAATGGCCAGTGCTACAAAAATAAAACAAGATGTGTGTGTGTGTGTGTGTGTGTGTGTGTGTGTGTGTGTGTGTGTGTGTGTATATATATATATATCTATATATATCTATATATATCTATATCTATGTATGTATAAGCTGATGTGGAGAGCATAGAAAAAACAGATTCTGTAGATATGCTAAATCATGGAAATGTAACTGAATATACTTTTTCATCTTGTCACATCCATTCTGACTATGTACATTATTGGCAAAATCTCATGGATGTCTTAGTAAAAGCTGCTTCTGGTCACTAAATGGGGTGAGGCGACGTTCACCAAAGTGGAGATAGTGACCCTACTGTTTCCTGGGAAGTAGGTTTGGGCACTGTCCTCATAGAAATTTCAGAGCCTATCAGTGTGAAGCACAGGCAGTTTTTTAGAGTGAGTTAGAAGGTAAGAATAGAAGGAGCTGGAGTTTGATCAGCCAGAGGGACGCAGTCTGATGAAGAGGTTCATTCTGGCCTGCTTACCAGAGTGGGGCCGAAGTGGGTGAGGTCCAGTTGATCTTGCTTTCAGTTCTGGTTTCCTGCCTCCAGAGGAATCCTTAAGACTTGAGGTACAATTCGGCTCCCAAGAGATGATTGCCCTTGCTTATGCAGGGAAGCTCCTTGGTTCTGATGTGAGGGGGGTGATGTCATTCACGAGGTGGTGAGGAAGCTCTGCTTTTCCTGGAACCCATGTGATTATATCATTTTGTATGGGTGGAGACTTTTATGTATTGCTTTGGAGAGTCTGGAGCTGGACAGGTGAGTTGAGAACTGGGTGTTCCTGCAAATCCCAAATTACTTCAGTTATTTTTTATTTGGTTTACTCAGACATGAAGGGGGATGAGACAGCCTAAGTAAATTTAGGGTTAATACATTTAACAGATACTCCTTAACTGATTAACCTGCCACTTTCCAGAGCTGAGCAGGAATTTGACTCAGAGCTTTGAGGTAGTAAGGGAAACATAAAATGAAGGCCCAGATGCCAGTCTTTATCCTGCTTTTAGTTACCTTTTGGGCAGCTGTAAGACCGGACGCTAGATCCTGGACTGTCTCAGAAGAAAACAAATCCCTTGAGTGACAGGTTAAGGGCTCAGGAGTTCTTCCTTCATCCCTACGGTAGCCTCTGTGTAACTTCAAATTGTTTAACCCAGAAATTCCAATATGCATTGACCACATGTTACTAATTAACACCTTGTGAAACATGGTGTGTAAGGAATTTACTAGAATATGAGGTCACTGTGGACAGTGCTTTAAAGAAAGGTGTGTGGCTTAAAATGGAAGTGGGAGAAGGAGTTGAGCTTATTTAAAGGAGGCGGAGATTTTAAATTGACTCTGTCAGCCTTAAAGTTAGTTTTTATGCCTGAGTGTGTGTAGGGGGTTACTTACTTTTAGATTATAGGCTTTATCTGACTAAAAATTTTGTGGGCATCTGTCCCCAAGAGTGTTCTTTATAACCAGATTATCTGAAATATTTAAAAATATGTGGTAGGTATAATAATTGACCCCAAGTATTATCCAAAGCAAGACACTAGAGAATTTTCAGTTGACCTTATAGCAGAAATTGTTTATTGTCAGTTGATATTAAATGACTCTCTTTGTACTATTAAGCAATGTTCTTAATCATCAGAGAAGTTTTTCAGGGGGATTTGTCATTGTGAATGCTATTCTTTGAGAGAAGCCTTATGTTATTATATAGTGTTAGACATCTGAAACTTTCTGATGAGGATCTCTTATTTTGATAATTCAATGGAAGAATTTGTTGACATTCATCATATATAAAGCATGCTGTAAAGTCTAACAGGCTTGGAAAGCTTTTCAGCTTGCTCACTGTGTATATTCTTTGCAGTCTGTCTTCTTCCTCTTCAGTTTCTGCTTTCATTCTGATATGCAGAATTGCCTTTAGTTCTCCTGGTGATATAATAGATACACATCCCTGTTGAACATTTCTTATTGGATATTTTATTTTTTAAAGGAAAAGAGTATTTGACTCACACTTTGAAATAAGGGCTAGCTAGATCTAATAATGTTACCGAATCTCTCCTGATTAGAAGCAGTTAGGGAAAGATAATGGGATTCACATTTTTATGGTCATCACTCCAACACACCAACTATTTCCTTTCATCACACCATTTCCTTTTTTTTTCTTTGTGTTGGGATCAGTAACAGATAGTATTGTGTTTCAGAAAGATCAATGAGACAGTACATCTTTTTTTTTTCCTCTTTGGAGTGAAGTTCTAGAATTAATTAATCCTTGAGTATTCTTTGAGAGTTTAACCATGCTTCGTTTCTGTCTTACGACAGTTGACAATATTTTGTAAATGCATGAAGATGACTTTTTGTCCGATCCTATTTTTAATTTGCAGTTAAAAACATTAGAATTATTCTAACAAGAGAGAAAGCCATAGTGACTAGGGTTTAGGTTCCCGATAACTCAGTGACTTCCATTTGGTCTGTTTCAGAGGCATATTTCAAGTCCTCTTCACAATGGGAGTTATTGAGGAGATTTGATTCTTACTGTGGATTGTGCGATATGGAACTGTCATTTCCTTATAAGTGACTTCTGGACATAGGAAGCCTTACTTGTAATTAGTTTTCTGAGTTGAAGGGATTTCAGTTAATTATTTTGTTAATCTCTATTATTCCTAGAAGTCACTAGATGCCAGTGAGGAATCCCCTTAGTAGGCAATTAAGTCTGTTAACTGTTTTTCAGAAAGAATGATTTAATGTTAAACATTTTGCATGTGTCACCAAAATGCAGGTGTATTATGTTAAATATCTTTTATACTAGGTTAATTAGGTTTTTGTGGCTGTATTCAGCAGCTAATTCTTCTTATGGATTTGTCAAGAATGTGTGTGTGTGTGTATGTGTGTGTGTGTGTGTTGTTTATGGCTACAGAGGCTAGCTCATAACATTTTCTTTGGGATTTTAACTAACCAAAATAACATTGCATGTGTTTTATAAGATGATAATGTTGGGGTGATGAGCATAAAAATTACATTTTTTCATAGTTATGGAGCCCAGAGTCCAAGATCAAAGTCCCATCAGGATGGGTTTCTGGTGAAGACTCTGACTTAGAGATGACCATCTTCTTGCTTTATCTTACCGTGCCTTTCCCTCTGTGAGTGTGTGGAGAAGCCTCTTTCCTGTCCCTTCCTTTTCTTATAAGGAAACCAAGCCCAGCAGGTTAAGGCCCCTCTTTGACTTCACTTAATCTTGATATACACTTCTGTATATCTGTCTCTACATACAGTACAGTACAGTCATACAGAGTGCTGAGGTTTCAGCTGACAAATTTGGGGTGAGAGATGAGTGCAAATCAGTTCACAGCAGGTAATACCATGAGGATTCTTTATTACTTGTCTAAATGCTTTAAACTATATCCAGAATGATAGTGTGTCATCACTTCCTGGTAATCTTGAGGCCCAGGCAGAAGACCTGGTCAGCCTCTTAATATCTTGTAATTGGCTTTTAACCTTACTGTATGCTTTTCCAGCTCACAATATGTAACAGTCTTCTGCCAACAATTGTATTGTATGCTTTCTTCAGAGAAGCTGGTTGGTTTCATGTTCCCCTAAGAGGAGGAAATTAGTAAAACATAATTTGATCCATTTAGTACTGTAAGCTCCCTAAATTCTATCCTTAGATTAAAAATGAATCCCTGGAAAACTTCATTATTGGATTACATTTGCAGTCTTTCAAAATCTTTAGGTCTGAATTGGGTTTTAATGTTATGTTCCTGAAGGAAATTCTAAGAAATAATAATAAAAAATATATTACTTTGTTTTAAGGTTTTTGTGGGCATTACCCACTATATTGTATAATGTCTTTCTTATTGCGTATATATATATATATAAATATAATATCATATATATGTATATCAAAGATCATGATCATATCATGTATGTATGATATATATTATATATAAACATATATGTATAAAACACACACACATATGTATGTATGTATGTATGTATGTTTGTATTTACCTTGTCCTTTGGAGACAAGGTCTTGCTGTGTAATTATGGTTCAGGCTGGCCTTGAACTCACTATGTACCCAAGGCTGGTCTGGAATTTGCTGATCTTTTCATTTTTATTTTTATTTTTTTAAATTTTTTTGAGACAGGGTCTCACTTTGTAGTTCAGGCAGGCCCTGAGCTGAGCCCCAAACTCACATCACAGCAGTCCTCCTGCCTTTGCCTCCCGAGTGCTGGGATTATAAAGCGTGAGCCACCATGCCCGGTACTGTGCTATGTGGTACTGATTGCTGCTGGGCATGAGTCTCCATACCCAGTATTGTATGTGGTTACTGGGGAATCAAACCCAGGTCCTTGTGCTTGCAAGACAGGCGCTGGAACCACTGAGCTAACTTCTCGGCCCTTTAGCAATCTTTTTAAAGCCTCAGCCTCCCAAATGCTGGAGTGCTGGGCTTACAGGTGTAGCCTACCACATTTGGCTTTTCCCCCCACCCTTATGGTTTTAAGTAAATGGTTTCTTTTACAATTTAGGCCAAATGTAAGTTTTTTTTTTTTTCTTTTTTCTTTTTCTTTAGCAGAACAAGAGTCTCTATAGAACTAGAACTATACTATGTATGGGATGGAGATTAGCTCAGTGGTTCTGGCACCTGCCTTGTAAGCATAAGGTCCCAAGTTCGATCCCCAATAACCACATACAACAGTGCTGTGCATGGTGACTACATTCCCCCAGCATCAGTACCACATACCACAATTCCAGGCATGGTGGCTCATGCTTGTAATCACAGCATTCAGGAGGCAGAGGCAGGAGAATTACTGAGTTCAAGGTTCAGCTGGGCTACATAGTGAGCTCAGGGCCAACCTGAACTACAAAAATGAGACCCCCTCAAAAAAAAAATAAAACTATATATGTCATTTTTTGTTATTGCTATGTGGAAACTCAGATTTAGATTAGAGGCTTGATTCATTTAAACTATGCTTGGTTTTTGTTCTTTTTTCTTTCTCTCCTTTGTTGAGTTTATTGGTACATTTTAAATACACATCACAGTCACCTTCAACACTGAGAATTTATACCTGTACATGATATATCTTTTTTTGTTTTTTGAGACAAGGTATCACTTTGTAGTGCCAGCTGGCCCTGACCTGACAATGTAGCCCAGGCTGGCCTTGAACTCACAGCAATCCTCTTGCTTCAGCCTCCCAAGTGCTGGGATTACAGACATGAGCTACCATGCCCCACGTTATGGTATGTGATACCAAGGATTGAACTCTGGACCTTGCATTTGCCAGTTGGATTCCAGAACCACTGTGCTAAATTCTCAGCCCCATGATGTATCTTTATTCTCATTTATTCCCATTTTCCTGCCTTCCTTGCAACTCCCACCCCTATATATTGTTTCATTTTCTTTCTTTTTTTTTTTTTTAGTTTATTGGTACATTTTACATATACATTATGGTTACGTTCAACATTAAAAATTTGTACCTGTACATGTATATCTTTTTTTCATTCTTTTCCCTTTCCTCTGCCTTCTCTACTTCCTCTCAACTCCCATATATATAAGCTCAGCTTTTGTGTTTTATTCAGACAGTATTGTTTTTTCCTATTTCTCTTTAGTTCCATTCTTTCATGTGTATTTTATTTTTTATTATTTACATTCTTGTACAATCCATCTCAGATCCCCCCCACTTAAAATGGGGGTATGTAATCAACTGAAACTTGAATGTAGATACTGAACTATTTTTAATTTTACCATTAAATATTGATTAGAAAGTTATTACTCTTTGGCTGGATGCGAATGTCTGTATTGCTTTTAAGAGCACAGAGTCAAATTTCACAAAAAATTGTGCCCAATCTGACTCTTGTTCCCTTCCTGACCTCATCTCCTGTCATCCTCTCACCTCTTCACCATTACGTGTGTCCTGAATGCATCTTGCTTTATTTAGGATCTGTGAATCTGCCCTTCTGCAGTCAGCTTCCAGCTAGCACAATCTATGCCCCTCACTTTATTAGTGAATTCTGTTGAGATCGCATCCTCATTTGAGCCACCCTCATTGACCTTCCTACCTAACATAGCCCCATCTTCCTGCTTGGTTGTTGTTTCTCTGTAGCTGCTGCTTTCTTCTTCCACACTACCTGCCTCTCCTCTCCAGTGTAAGCTTCAAGAGGAAGGGGTTGGGTTTATTTATTACTATATCTCTCCTGCTTAAAACTGTGCCTGGTAAGTAACAGGTACTTAGCAAATGTTTGTTGACTGAATCAGTGAATTAACAGAGTGACCATAGCTCCTATTGTCCTTTCCCAGAGACTTTTGAACAGGCATTTATTTGTGTGAGACAATCTAGTTTTAATTGTTTCTGAAGCTGTTCTTTGTGATCTCTCTGGATCTCACATCATGCTGCTACTCGTTATGTTGCTTTTACTAACCACTTAATGTACCAGGCACTGTAAAAATATAGAGAAATGGTCTGATTATGCTTCATAAATAGATATCTTCAGGAATTTTAGAAAGGGGAAGCTCTAGGAGAATGGATCAACAGTATTGTGATTCATAGAATATTTTTTTCTCAGTAATATGTTAGCCAGTGCTTCCATCCTATTTTATGTTTTACAAGGCACGTTCACTCAATTCACCACTCATTACAACATTGTGGTAAGGCAGGAATTCTTATTATCTTGCTTGTTGTGTAAGGAAATACCTGACCTAGACAGGTGGAGTAAATTGCTCAGGATTAAATAACAAATTTACATAATCTTATTTAAGTCTAGAGTTTCGCATTCCAGAACTTTTAGTCTTGAAATGTTTACGTGGATGATGCTTCTTTGATATGTGTGACTGAGGTGTTCCTTATGGCTGTATTCTAGAGTTTTTTTTTTTTTAATATTTTATTTTTTCTTTGAATCTTTTTTCCATTGAGTGATGGGCAATTTATGCTCATAGGTGTCCTTTTTCTTTTATTTAAGTTGCCTTTTGTCTTTTAAAGAATATCAACTCCTATGTGCTTTCTCCTGTCTAAACTTCATTACTCTATTGATGTCCAAAGTGAAAGCAAAATTGCTCCATAGATGCAACCAGTGATGTTGACTAGTTATTTTCCTTTCAAAACATTTGACCGGTCAACAGAAATATAGCAGCTGATATAAAAAAGGAAGCAGACAAATTCAATTTTCAGCCTCCAATTATTTACCTTGGGATTTAATACTTGTTTATAGGACTTGCTTGGAGATGATAGCTTTTGAATCCATATAGCATACCTGTTCCTCTAAGATGCTTTTAACAGTAACTTTATAATACTATAGCACTTTTAGCCTATTAGGCAAATAAATTCTTTCCTAGGGAGTAATTAGTCATGGCTAGAGATGTAATTCATCATGCAAATACCAGAGCTGTCTTAGTGGAAAAGTTTTAGTGATTTATAAAATGTCTCTGTGTCCAGCTTAAATGCTTACTCTTCTGTGTTCCTTTATGAACTTGAAATAGTTTTAAATTATAATCATTTTGAGACAGCAATGGAGAAAAGCCTAAAGAATGATTCAGTAATCTGCATGCCTATTAGAATGGCAACTTTAAACCTCTTGTCTTTTATTTATTTTACTTTTTTGTGGCTCTGGGGATTGAACCAAGGGCCTTGAACATGCTAGGCAAATACTACACCACTGAGCTTCATCTTTTAACTCATACTTTAAAACCTTCTTGTCCAGATCCAAGACATTACTGAAAAAGCTCTGTCTCTGTCTCTAGCTGTCCACTGTTCTCTGCACATTACCTGGAGTGTGATTAAGGTGTAACAGCCTGGAATTGAAGGCAGAAAAAACAGGAAGGAGCTTGTGACATGAATAGTAGAATGAGCACATGCTTTGGAGTCAAGTATACATAGCTTTAATCCCCGCTCTGATATTCTTGTGCACATGTGTACAAATTGCCTTTCTGATCCCATGATTTCTTACTTTAAAAGTGTGACTGTCCTAAACAGCTCACTAGATTATTTTGAGGATTGTATTTTGAGCAAAATAACAACTGTATTGCCTGTTATTCTATGAACACTCAATAGTTTGTACCCTGTGCCTCACTTTTCCTCTTTCATATATGTGGGACACAGAAGTGTAAATGATAGAAAATAGAGTCGGTTTGTCAGCACTTACTGACAGAGGGATCTTGGATAATTTTTGGTCTATATTTTTAAAAAATCCAATGTAATTTTAAGCTAGGTTACTAAAATTATACTGTCTATGTTGTGAGATACAAAACCTCTTTCTGTTTCAAAGTGTGTTGTGTTCAATTTTGAGCACGTTTTGAGAAACAGGTTAGTGAAGCTATGGTAAGTCACATGACTGAGGTCTGGGTCTGTGACTTAAAAACTTTGTTCCTTGAACAAATAACTCAAGGTCTTTGGAAATATAATAATGGTGTCCACTCATGGGATTGTTGTCAGAATAAATGAATTACTCTGTTTAAAACACTTAGGTTAAGCTGGGTTTGGGGTACATGCCGAAAATCCTGATATTCTGAAGGCTAAGGCAGGAGGATTGTAAGTTTGAGACCAGCCTGGGCAATTTAGTATGTCTCAAGGGCTGGGGATGTAGCTCAGAGTCAAGGTCCTGGATTTGACCCCCAGTCCTGCCAATCGAGAAAAACACAATGAACAAACAACAACAAAATCATTGAGTTTGATGCCTAGTGTGTGTGTTAGTATGGGAAGCTGCTTGGAAGCCACAATATTGGAAATAGTTGAATAAATGGAAGTGTTTAACTTGAGAAAGAAAACTGTTTATTGAGAATTTCTATCATTTCAAGTGATATAGAAGATCTAAGAGACATTTTACATTACTGAAAAAGATAGAATTGGACACAGTGGATAGAAATTATAAAGGGGCTGACATGATTTTAATGAAAGACAACTAAAACTGTTCAGAATTTTACTGAATTTCTTTGTGAGCTAGTGAGCTTTATATTTTACAGAGGCTTAAATGGCTGAAGAAAGACCTGACCTGGCTTAGGTAGAGCAAGCAAGATGCCAAGTGTTCTATCCATACTGCTCTCAGTTTGGGTCAAGTGACATGTTAAAGTAAGATGAGCACACACTGCGCTTTGCTGGGTTTTGCCAATATGCCCCCAAACTTTTATCTATAGTTGTTCTTTCATGTACTAATGATTAGTTATTTGTTCTTTTTATAAATATTTATTGTCTGAGGCATTATATTTCTGGACTCATTTTGAAGAAAAGAAAATAGCTTAGAAATGAATCTTCCCACTATAGCTTGGAACCATGCTATTATTCAGTTCACGAGGGAATACAATGATTTAGGTTGCTTTGTTGTTGGGAGACAATTTTCTCTGGGTCTGATGTGTTTCTGAAGATCTTGTGAAAAAAAGGGCTGAGTACTCTTCAGTTTAGACTTACATCATCAAGGATGTTTGCTTAGCAAAGTTCCTTAGAAGAAAAGAGAGTTACCCTTCAGATTAAAGGGCATTTTGTTACTCAGGATTCCTTTTTGGTAACCTAGATGGGGTGGATAGCAGTCTGGGCCCATTTGCCTAACCTGCATAGTACTTTTTGGTAAGGGGAACTGATACAAGTATACTGATACTGTGTTGCTTGCTGTTCTGGGATTAATAAAGTCAATTATTAGTCTCTGATCTAGGATTTTTATTTCTTCTATCGGCATTCATGAAATGATGGCAGACTAACATGTTAGGTCCCAGACTAAAATCTCAGACTCTCCACAATTCTTGATATTAACAAAGAGTAAAGTAGGAATCAGAGAGGTTAAATCTCATGTCAGTGTTAAGTGATGTAGTATTTTGGGAGTGGTTTCTAGATGATTATTGTTCATATTATTATTGAAAAAATGTCATTGCCTTTGGTGTTCTTGGTACAGGTTGAGCGTCCCTAATCTGAAAATCTGGAATCTTAAAATTCTCCAAATTCCTAAAATTTTTGAATGTCGCTATCATAACACAAGTGGAAAGTTCAGTACCATGAAACTTTGTTTCAAGTACAAAGTTACTAAAATTGGTTCATAAAGTTATCTTCAGGTTCTGTATATAAGTTATATATGAAACATATATTGTATGTTTAAAATGGCATGTTTAGATGTGGGTCCATTATGCAACATATCTCATAAAACATAGGAAAATATTTCAAAATCTGAAAAAAGTCTGACATCCAAAACACTTGTTAGTTCCAAGCATTTTTAATAATGGGAATTCAATATGTACTACTATAACTGTTATTGTAACAATAATAGCTAACAAATACAACCAACATTTATTGAGTGATAATGATATACTAGGCCTTGTTGATCTCATTTAACACTTACCAGTAATCGTAGAAGGAAATATTGTTTTATCTCCATTTCTTAGATAAGCAAAACGAGGTGCTGTTGTAGAGGTAGTAAATATGATGGAGCCAGAATTCTGATTTAGGTCTGCAAACAGACCAACTTGGGCTTTAAATCCCTATACTATCTATCCTTTACCCTCATTGTGTGAGGTAGGGCAAATTAATTTAACCTCGTCAGATCTCAGCTGCTTCCATTGTAAAGCGGGTAGAGGATAATAGGACCTGAACCAAAGGGATTACACACATACTCTATCAAATGTGCTACACAGCTGCTTCCCGGCAGCTAGTAAGCCTCTCTAAATATTAGGTGGTACTATTATTTTTATTATCCTTTCTGCCTTTTCTCTAATTGAAAAAACTTTAATGGTCTTATACTCGCCAAATTCAATAATGTGTTTTTGACTGAAGATAGAATGTCATTTATCCTAGTTTATGTCAAGAGGATGAATTTCAAATGTGAGGCAAGCCTGGCACAGGATATTTCTAATACAAATATTTTCCTTAAAAATGAGAATAGGAGCAAAAATCCCCTGTAGACTCAATTTACTCTCTAATCTTCATTTTAGTAACCCTTTCTTTTTCCTAAGTAACTCCTAATGATCCAGTAATGTGTTTCAGTGACAGCTGATGCCAGAAAAAGTGTCCTCCCTGGGCCTGACATTTTCCTTAATGGTAATTCTAGCTAGTTAAGGTAAACAATGTGAAATGTTTGGCATGTTTCCCTCCACAAATGGTAGTGGAGAGAGGAAATTATGAAAAGCATTCTGAAGATAGCAACGGACTCATATAGTGTAGGTCTGAAAATTTTTGACTGCAGTATTTGCTGTTACAGAGGGAAATGATAGAGTTAAATGTCTAGGAACGCTTGCCGTTGGGACAGTTGATTAACCGAAGGCATATTCTGATTGTACTTTACTTTAGATTAATAGTCTGAATGTTTTCATATTTAAAGAGCAAAGTTATGTATCATGCAAACATCAGGAAGACCTGCTAAGCTACTTTGTACTACGTATTGCAAGTAATCTTTGTAGCTTTATCTGTGAAACCAAATTCTTCCTAAATTTTCCATTTTAATTTACTTTAGTAGTCAAATACTCATGTGATATCTCTATCCAAAGATAACCTAGGAAGGTGTCTGGTTTAGGATCACCAGTTTATCAATAAGGAAACAAGATATGGTATGGTAAAGCTCTCAGTTTGGGTAGTTCCTAGTAGTGTTGCTTTCCTGAGTATCCCACATTAGCTTTTGTGATTTTTGCTTTTTTCTTTATTACATTTCTTCTACTCTCCATTTTAGACAGTACTTGGTCTCTTGGCATCTGTAATACATTTTAAAAAGTCATTTGGGAGGTTAGAGTAAAGTCAAAGACTGGCCTCTTGAATTTTCCTCTAAATTGAAAAAGATGTTTTATATATTGTGTGGCTCATGAATTAAGATCCTCTGCTTTGAATGGCAGTTTGGAGAAATCTGTTGTACAGTATTTTGCTTGCAAGTATCTAGAAGTGGGTACATGATTGATTTGCTGACAGACCGTCTCAGAAAGAATTTCTAATGATGGACTTGTAATTGATTGCATCCATCATCGAGAGCCTAAAGTAACCCCCACCCTAAATTACAAAAGATAAATGAAATAAACTCGACTGAATGTATAAGCTGACAAATCTGAGGGAATTTAATGAAACTCTAAATTACCACAGCCAACAGATAAGAGGAAAAGGCTTCTTTGTTACTGATTATAATACTGAATTAAAAAAAAATTATCCAAGAAAGATAATAGAGGAAACAAAGATCTGTGGCCCATGTATCAAACTAAGTTATTGAAAGATTTTTTAATAAGCGTATCTATCTCATGCTCTGGTTATTGTTGATTCCTATCAATCTTGTTAGTGCTGTTTGAAGAATAGTAAATGTAGGACTGTTTGTAGCTAAGATTACTGCTGTTATAATAGATTTAGAATTAATATGACCTTATTTCCAGACTACTGGGGCTTTGTACCAAATTCAGGTCATTCAAATGAGCTCTTTGCCTTAGTATATGAGTAATTTTATCATTGCTACACTTTCAGCTACACACGAAAGAAGAGCACTGAAAGTGACTTAAACAATGGGTATTTATTAGCTCCCCTGAGAAAAAGTCTTGAGATAGGGCAGCTTTGGGCCGGGCTGCTTCAGTGACCCAGTGACAGAACTGTGGTAGGTTGGAATTTCCCTTGTTTTTTCCTTCCATGGTTCTAAAATGATTAAAGTATTTGGTTGTCTCAGCTTTGTGTACAAATATCTAGGCTTGGGGAAGGGCATCTTTTCCTATTATTCTTTTTGTAAGAAAAGTATTTCTAGAAGTTCTGTAGATCTCATTGGCAACAATTTTTTTTCTGGTAGGAAGAATAGAATTATTAGGAGTTATTGTGATTTTACACAGACAAAGCAAGAATTTCCTAACTTCTCAAAATGTTCAGACCTACCTGCTGTCAGACTAAAATCAGTTCAAAGGCCAAGGAGACAAGTGAAAGGAAGGGCTCATTTGTTAGGTAATCAACCCACCCTTTTCGATGGGCTGCTACAATTTATCACGAAGGTGCTGCTTTTCCATATACAACACTTGTAATGTACAATACTTGATTACTAGTAATATACAATAATAATATTGTATATTAGGAATATACAATACTTGATTTTCTGGCTATTAAGATGAATGTGCTAGCATATTGATGGAGTCTCCTTCTTATCCTTTGCTTTCTAAATTTCACTCAAGTTGATATATTCTCTGTCTTCACCAGGACTCTGTCTACTAGTGACGATGTTGAAGACAGAGAGAATGAGAAAGGTCGCCTCGAGGAAGCCTATGAGAAGTGTGACCGAGACCTGGATGAGTTGATAGTGCAGCACTACACAGAGCTGACCACAGCCATTCGCACCTACCAGAGCATCACTGAGCGTATCACCAACTCCCGGAACAAAATAAAGCAGGTGAGCTTTTTCTCATCGGATGGCTGTGGCCAGTGCAGATGTGACTTCGAGGAGTGCAATGGTACTAAGGGATGGTCCTCAAGAGTGGCTCATTGTGGCAGTTTCTTGAGGTCTGAGCACAGAGAGCATCGTGAAGTTGCTGTGGCTTCTGCTTTATTTCTTGGCTTCTGCAGTTACTTCTCACTGCAGGGAAAATAGTCTTAATTTGAAGAAGACCAAAAAAGAACCTGAATTGATGGGGAGAATTTTAGGGTTCTTACTGTTAGAGACTCACATCATATTGTAGCAAGAATATTTAATGTTACAATCTCAACATTGTCCCCTTTCACCTTATTTTACATTGAGCATTTTCTATTTCACAATATATAACATACAATGCTAGGACTCATTTACAATGTTGAGATTGTAACAAAAAAGTAAAGAAACAAATTTTATATATATGGGGGGGTGGTAGGGTGGGTGGGGCTATGGGAAAAAATGAGAATTAAGTTGTGAATTATACTGGTACAAATCCCCATTATGGAGTGCAATCATGATGTGTATATTTAATGTACCAATAAAGATAATAAAAAAAAAAGAAAAAAGAAAAAAAAAAAAGAATATTTAATGTGCCCATAGAACACCTTTTTCTGTGTAGGTATATTACTGTAGTAAATGATTTTTTTTAATTTTTAATTTTGGCTTTGAATGTGTCCCCTAACTTGGTTGGGGTTTCTCTGCAGTCATTGTGTATTCTGGATATTTTTTGAAGAAAATCTGACATGTAAATTACTTAAACATATAATAAAATGTATCTAAAATTTTTTGATTATGTTTTAGTTATGATGATTAATTTTTATTTTGTACCCTTTTTGTTGGACTTTGGAGCTGTTTCTTTTCTGTCTGTCTGTGACTCTGTGTCTCAGTGTCTCTCTTTTCACCTCCTATCTTTCTTCATTTCCTTGTGTGGTAGCTACTTGGTTCGTGGGTAACATGCCTTTAGTATATAATGGTCAAATGAGATTTTAGGGGTTATTTTTATATTTGGCCAACGGATGAACTGATAAAATAAGGCTTATGTACTGTCACATCATGATCATGTGATTCTTGGTGTGTATTTTAATGTCATTCTTATAATACATTTTTGTGTAACTCTTTGTAAGTAATAATAATTGATACTTTACTGAATACCTATTCCTTGCCAGGTATGATTGTATCTATTCTCTCAACAAATTTAAATTTGAATTTTGGTCTTCTTGACTCCAGAGTCTTTAGTGCTGGTTTTCAGGCTTTAAAAAGCATAGAGTTGTGATATTTTGCATAACTTTAAGGTATTAGATGTTAAGAGACATGGTGCTTTTTACTTGTTTTCTGTAGGGTGAGGGCTCCAAATCATCATGCAGGTGCCCTGCTTACATTTGGTAGTTGGTTTTTATAATTCTTCCTGGGGGAATACAGGCTACACAGACTATAGACTGAAATTCATGCCCTGTGGTTGAGACTGTTAGGGGATTCTTTGGCCATTGCCTGCTCAGAAAGGGCTCCATTCTAACATGTTTTGTTTGGTATCCTCTGTATGATTTTATAAGCAGATACATACATTATGCTCCTAAGAATACTATTGGTACAGGATTTTCACTCTGTCAGAATCCAGTTCCAGAACCACTAGGCTCTTAACCTTTTTGAAGCAATGTACTGACCTCTATATTTTAAAAATAACTGCTTGTAAAGTGGTGAGTTCATCCTATGGATTTATCTATGAAACTAGGTAAGGCTGTAGATCAGTTCCTCTAGATTTAAAGTAAACTGTAGTCTATTTTGACCCAATATACTAAGCTTAAGAGGGGTCAGAGAATGAATGTATAGTGCTGCTGACCTTCTGGCTTTGCCTCGGGTAATCACAGGAAAGGTGAGAGACCTTTTGGTATTTGTATTTTCTGATTAGTTTGGCTGCCTGAAAAGATTTTGTCCTAATCTCAAGGGAAGCACCAGAACTGATTTCTGCCCTGCTTCCTATCACTCTGAGTCGATAGCATCTTTGCTGCAAACAAAAGAATGCTTACCTGGTACCAGAAAAGAGGACCGCATCTTGAGGATAGCACATTTGTGTTTAGTAGCCACGCTCTTCTTTCTTCTTCATTTTCAGTATGCTGGGATTCTGAGCAAAAAAACCCCAAACAAACAAAAGAAACTTTTATTATATCAGACAGTGTCAAGAAAGTAAATGTCACATAATTCAGTGTTATGAATTTAGCTTCAGTATTGGGAAGAGAAATAAATGGCTACTGCTTTTTGCAAAAAAGCTTTTAATAATTGATTACTGGAAGAAAAATGTTGGGGCAAAATGAAAGTATATTTTTATTGCATAATCTAACAGTTTCGTACCATGAAAGTCCATTTTTTATCATCAGGGTAACACTAATTTTTTTTTTTTTTGCTTTTAATTGCACTTAGGGTTCCATAAAAAGATAGGTGTATATATTTTTTCAGAGTAAAAATGAGGATGATTCAGTCATCAATGGGCTACATTATCTTAGAGCCAAGCAAGGTGTTGAGGATGTGTAGAGCTGAATTGAAATATTCCTTCTGTTCTTTACCATAAATGTTTGTTGAATTCCCAGTACTGTTTCAGGTCCTGCGAATATACAAGTGGAAGAAACCAGTCGCTGTCCTCATGGGGCTTATACATGAGCGGGAAAAGAGAAAAACAAACTGATAATATTTACCAACACTAAATGTCTACATTTTAAATGTCAGCTTTGTGCTAAAAGGATTGTTTTAGGCTCTAGGGTATAGAAGTGAAGAAAACAGACACAAAATTCCCATGGCGTTTACTTTCTAAGCTACATTCTATTCAGGAGTGATAGACTATAAACTAATAAATAAGCACATGAAATAACAGATGGTAAGATATATTCAAAAGGGAAAAAAAATAATTAAGAAAAAAGCAAGGAAGGAAGACTTTAATTAGGTTTGTGAGGGAGGTTTTACTGAGGTTATATTTGAACCCAAATCTGAAAGAAGTAAAAGTGAGAGTCAAGAAGGTCACTGCAAAAAGTAGGGATAGAAAGTGCAAAGACCCTGAGGCAGTGTAGATTAGAAGTTTGAGAAGCAACGAGGAGATGCGCAGGGCTGAGGTATAGCAAGGAATGGGTAGTGTGGATGTGGGAGCTTGTAGGTGAAGTGTGGATGGTTGTAAGTTGGTATAAGTCTCCAACCTGGGCCACATGGGAGACACTTGTTGGCATATCACTTTGAGCATTTTCTTGTGGTGTTCTGGGTATATTAGATGATTTGGGGTTTCTTTAAAAATACTGTGTACTGTAGTCTGTCTAATGCTCATCCCAGGAGCAGGCTAAAAGGTCGACACAGAAATTGGGCTGTGTTGAGATGTATACAGACTTAAAAGTTCACTCTTTTTTTTTTTTCCCTGATCACTTGCTACTAGAACAAGCTCTGAAACTCATTTTTCTCACCTGTAACTAGAAATAACTACCTGATTATTCAAGTGAAATTGTTAGAGCTTAATTATTCAGTAATACATTCATTACTTAAAATTTACCTAAAATAACTTTTTGGCTCTGTATGAAAGTTTACCTTGAAAGGTAGAATTAGAATGAAAAATAGCCTTAATTAATATAAAGAATGTCATAGTAGAACAACATGGTTTTTGTAGGAAGTTATTTATGGCCCAGATTTAAAATGGAAATTCCTAGCTGCTTGTATGAGAAAGGCAAAAAAGACTTCAGGTTTCAAGAAATGAACATGGAAGACAGTGGGCAATAATGAGATGCCATAATTTAAAATTTGAGCGGTAGTCCAGAGGTCATTAATATTGTCCAAGAAACATGAGGTAATCTTTACATTAAGTTCAACTCTTTCTGTATTTGTGTATTATATCCACACTCAACAGCTCTGAGCAGGGTATTGCCCTTGGACGGAGTTGGAGGGAGCCTGTCAGAGAATTTAAGACCCAAGAGTGGCAGCTAAAAAATGAAGAGAATAAAAATATGAGAAGTAAAAGCATGAGTGTAATTTGAAAATAATGTGTAGTTCCAGTGGGATTTTAAACCAGACACTGAGCAGTGTTTCCCAAATTCTCTATTTCGAGGTACTTTCTATAAAATTCTATGAAAAAATTGAGCTGGGTACTTGTGCCAGGCAGATACCGAGCAAAGCAATTATACACAGATTTACTACTAAAATAAAACAAAGAAATTAATAATGAAGGGCCTAACTATATTTTATACTTTGAAGATTGAGAATAATATTGACTTAGATTAATCTTCAGTGACAGTTCCTTGCTTAGAGAACTTTTCAGGTTGTTTCTGTTCTACAGTTTGAATAAAATGTTTCCACATCTATTGCACTTTATTTAAAAAATATATGCACTTAGAGGTCAATTCTGCCTCTGTATTTCTCCTTGATCCAAATTTAGGACTTTCTTGCTTTTATAACCTAAACATTATAGCCTTCCATCATTTTCTTTACTGCTGTCTTCCTCAGCTCCTGTTAAGCACATTTCTACTGCTTCTTTTATGAAAGGTAAGACAGTGTTAGTTAAAAGCTCCATTTCGTTTCTTTCACCTCTTTATCGTCCCTAGTAGGCTGGGCTCAAAGAATCTTCAGTCTTCTGCTGGCCACGTCATTTCTCATTTCTGTTCTCAATACCCTCTAGGGCCATGTTTTCTTTCTTTTCTTTTCTTCTGATAGGCTCTAATTTGAATGAGTTTCAGCTCGTGAATGTGAAAATCAGATTTTCTTTACATGTTCATCCATTTATGGACACTTGGGTTGATTCTCTATTTTGACTATTATGAATAATGCTTCACCAAACAAGGGAGTGCAGATAACTCTTGGAGATACTGTTTTCATTTCGTTTGTATATAGATGTTTCTTAATTTATGGTAGGGTTACAGCCTGATAAACTCATTATAAATTGAATATATCACAAATGAAAAAATGTTTACTACATACAACTTCTTTATTAAGATCTCAATCTCATATGTCCCGCAAAGATCTCAAATGTTTGGAAATTCATGGAATGGTATACCCATCAGTGGATTTTTTTTTTAATTGATTAATTCAGAAGCTAAATGTGTTTTGTTTTAGGAGTTGGGGCCTGGTTGGAGGTGGGTCACTATGAACATGACCTGGAATATATATTCTTATCCCTATTTCCTCCCTTCTCTCTCTGGATTAAGTACCTTTTCCTCTGTAGTGCCCTTGTGCCATATTGTTCCTGTTTTTGAAACAATGTTGAGTATTTTGTCCCCATGATAGGAAAGTGACTGATATATCAGAGCATCCTGAGCATCCTAGTTTAGCAATACAGTACATTGTAGAGGTCAGATGTTTCATTTGGTGCTGTTGCTTGCTGCTACTTCTCAGCATTACCAAGCATCATACAGCACATCATTAACTGGGAAATGATGAAAAAGATCAAAATTTGAAGCAGGACTTCTGCTGAGTGTGTATCGCTGTCACAGCATTTTGGAGTTGAAGCAGCCTAAGTTGGGGAACTTTGTATACTTAGTAGTGGGATTGTTGAGTCATAGGATAGTTTTAAATTTTTAAGGAATCTCTGCACTACTGTTCATGATATTTCCTACTCTTATTGGAGCATATTTTGCATACAGTAGTAAGCATATATTTAGAGTGTACAATTCGGTGAATTGATCATATGCATATATCCCTGAATGCGTTATCACAATTCCAGGGAACTCTTTCTTGCCTTTTTACAATTACTTCTCTTTTACATCATGCTCTGAGCAACTACTGTTTTTATTTCTATCACTGTCAATTAGTTCTGCTTGTTCTAGAACTTCATACCTTATGTTTTCTTGCATTTGGCTTCTTTTGCTTATCAGATTATTTTGGAGGTTCATTTTCTTCTTTGTTGTTACTGACTAACTGACCCTATGTCTAAATTTTTAAATAAAATTTCTGTATAGGTGTGACTTTTCTATTCAAAAAACTGAAGCCTCAGAGCTATTTAATAATAGAAATTCTTGTAGTTTCCTGTGTCTGTAGTTTTGTTACCCCAGCTTAGAGTATTATTTTATAAAGTTCATTCTCTTCCTTGCCTGATGCCTATGCTTTTTTCTTCCAAAAATTCTTCCTTAGTTTCATTGTACATCTGTATAATGAGCAAGAGTGGTAATTGAATGGATTATGTTGTATATATTGTAGTATGAGATGCCATTATGGGCTTTTCCCAACCAAGTAGGAATTTGCCCAGCTTTATTGACACTTTGTAAGTTTGTTCTCTACTGTTATGCAAGAGCCTCGTTGGGTGTTGTGTGACATAAAATGTATTTTATCTGTTTCCATAGCAACTATTACACAGAGAGGAAAAAAGCTGAGAATTGCAGAACAAAGGTGATATGGGCAGGATATTAGAAATCAAATTCTAGTGGATGTCAACAGCTTTCAAATGGAATGAGTTTAAAAGCTTAAGTTCTTATCCCAAAGACCAAGAACTCTCGGAGTAGTCTAGATATGGTCTGGAGAACTATATATGAAAGTCAAATCAAACCACAAATGATGGTTAAAGAACAGGGATACTCACCTTATCCTATTCCTCCAAGTTCAATTCTAATGGTTCAGAGATACTGACTCTTATGCTTCCGGTACCCACTTACCTAGAAGTTTCTGTTGCTATTAGCTGCCTACACATTTTTTTCCTCTCACATTTTCTATTTCAAACATTGTGTGTTATGTTCATTTATTTTCCTCTACTTCTTCACATCGTCTTTCTTAATCTTCTCTAAAAATAGTAGTTATATCTTAGTGTTACTCAGTGCCCATTTTATTATAACTATGTAAATATTTATAGTGAAGCTGTAAATGATGATGTTTTTATCTTGTGTAGTTTTTTTGGTTGTTGTTGTTGCTGTTGTTTCCCTGGAGCTAACGATTGAATTTTCCCATTGCTTTTCTTCAATATGAGATTCTCCCTTTCCTGGATCTCATGTTTCATGTATTCTGTTTTGATGGAGCACATTGTTCAGAATTTCCCAAGATGTGCTGCATATAGTTTTCCCCTTTTTGAGAATTCATAAATCTGAAAATGTGTTTATTCTTTTCTCATACATGAGGGGCAGATTTCTGGGAAATAATACTCTCTCACAATTTTGAAGATATAAGATTCCTTTACTGATTTTAGTGTTGCTGTTCAGAAAAGTCTGGTATTATTCCGATTCCTAACCTTTTGTGTAGAGCCTGCCCTTTCTTTTTTGCAGAAAGCTTTTATCTCCTTACCAACTGTGTTCTCAAGGTGTCAATGTAGACTTTTTTGTCACCCTGTTTCCATGAGCACTTGATATACTTTTTCAGTCTGGGAACTCATTATTTTGTTCTGGAAAATTTTGTTAGTATTTTTAAAAATTTTTATTAGTATTTTTCTCTATTCCATTTTTCTTATTTTCCCTCCCCTGAAACTCTGGCAAATGTTGGACTCTTCATTTAAATCCCTCATTTTCATCTGTCTTTTATATGTGTGCCTGTATTTTCCTTCTTCTTGGAGACTTCATTATGTTATCTTCTGACCTTCCTGCTGGATTTAAAACATTTTTATCATGTAATATTTTTCTAAGAGTTTTTAATTTTCTGCACTTTTTATAATTAACCTGATTTGTTCCATTGATGTAATAACTTCTCTTACTTCTCCTCTGAATATGAATTATCAGTTTTGAAAAATTCTTTTTTAAAGCTGGGCTCAGTAGTACACACCTATAATCATAGCAGTGAGGGAGATACAGTAGGAGACTTGCAAGTTTGAGTCCAACTGAGGTTACTGTTAGTTGCTTACACATTTTTTCTCTCAAATTTTCTATTTCAAACATTGTGTATTATGTTCAGCTATTTTCCCCTACCCCCTCACTTCATTTTTCTTAATCTTAAGGCAGCTGTGACTCAATGTAAAAAATAAAAACAGATGGGGATATAGCTCAATGGTGTAATCCCCTTGAGTTTGATCCTTAGTAAAACACATCTGCATGCATGCATGCACAAATGTGGGCATACACAGAGACATATTTTCTGCATGATTTCTGTTCCCATCACCACCTCTCCCCATTCTGATACTTTTTCTTTTTATATGTTTTGATTCATGTCTTTCCTTGAGTGTTTGGTGATCCTTGGCTAACAATTTGTATACAAGAAGGAAAGGACTAATTGCAAACTCACAGTGTGTTATAGGACTTGTCTGTGATGATTGGTCCCTCCTAGAACTCAGCAGTTTTTTTTTTTTTCAGTGAAAACTCTACTGTCTATATATATCTTTAGAAGTCTTTACACTTGAATCAGGTAATTTTCATAAGGAGAAAAGACCTAACTCTCCTGTGTTTGGGCAGAAGTCAAGCTGCCACTGTTACTTGAATCTAATCATTAAAGGAGGATAAAAGTACAGAGTGGCTGAGAATTATACCACTTCATAGGCTCTCTTTTGACTTCATCTTCCTCTGTGGCTTGGTAAGGATCTGTGCCTTAGAATATTTCTACAGAATTTTAGCTTTGTACTTCTGCTTTACATGTGTTTGTTGCAGTGAGAATAAGCCCTGCTCCAGGCCGACATGTCCAGATTTCTTTGGTCTGTTAACTTAGTTACCCACCATTCATCTTGATAGCTTTCACAATTTTGTTGTCACATCTTATTTACTATTCCTTCTTCTCTGTTTTCTTTTCCTGATGTTGTGTGCTTAAAAATTTTCCCTGTTTGTTGTTATATTTTTAGAATTTCAGGAAGGAAAAGCAGTAATTATGATCAGCTTTGTTAGATTTTTGCATGGGGTGTATGACACTTCCCAATTAACTATTATTCCACTATGCTTCTTTCTTAAGGGACATATCAAACTTTCATTTATTTATTAAACTTGGAAGTGTTTCACAGAAGTGTTAGGTAACCCTTATCCTGAAATTATTGAAATGGATTAGGTGGTTTCTCAAGAAAGTTCTTTATCTTAACATTCTATTTTTATATTTTCTATGCCTTTTAGGAAAAAACCTTGAAATTTAGTTTATAAGTATGGTTTGAGTGAGTAAGTGTGTCACCAGACCAAATTTCATAGAGAATACTGATTTTCAGTTGCTAAAAATGCAGTAGTCTTGGGCCAGGGATTTAGCTCAGTGGTTCCAGCATCTGCCTGGCAAGCACAAGATCCTGAGTTTGATTCTCGGTACCATGTATCACAGTGCTGGGAGTGGTGGCTCATGCCTGTAATCTCAGCACTCAGAAAGCAGAGGCAGGAGGATTGCTGTGAGTTTGAGGCTCGCCTGGGCTACATAGTGAGTTCAGGGCCAGTCTGAACTACTACAAAGTGAGACCCCGTCTCAAAAAGTAAAAGTCTTTTCAGGGTGATGGAAATGTTCTATGTTTGATGAAGGGCTGGATTATACAGGTGTGCACATTTGCCAGACCTCATCAAATGATACACTTGAGATGTGTTCCTTCACAAATTTTACCTCAAACAAAAAGCAGAAACAATGTTGGAATCTAAATAAAAAATGCATTTTGGAACTGTCAAAAGTATATGTAAGCAGATCTATGAATTATAAATGGCCATGAATCTTTTTCTCTTCTCATAGTGTAAAAATTGTAAATTTTAATTAAGGTAGAAAGTAAAAGCTTTTATCATGTGCATTGTGCTTATTGCTCCTTCTTCTCTTCCCCTTTGTTTTTATTATATTGTTAGTTATATGCTGTGCAAATATACAGAATGCTATAGATTATCTTATTTTATATCTGATGGTTAGAATATAAGGCAAAAACCTTCAATGAGTCCTGTTGAGATACGTGTATGTACTGTTTTTGGAAACTTAAGAAATAGTGCTCAGTTCAGAAGAATATTCAGATTTGTAATTGGAGTTCTAGAGCTAGAAGCTTGGACCACGAGACCTGTCAGCTGAATAAATCATCTACAAAAAGGGTTGAAGCAGGAATGATGGCATTAAATTCTCAGATGAATCATTCTCCTTTAGATATTTATATGATGCTTTATATTTTCAGAACACTTTATATCCTTAGTAATTATTTCTGGATTCACTCAAAGGTATATAGGGAATAATTTTCTAATTTCATGGGAGAGAAAATACAGACACAGAGAGGTAGAGATGCATTTAGGTGTTTCAGTTTCAGAACCAGGATTAGAATTTTGCAAGCAGACCAACCAAGAGGAATAAGTGGGACTGGGAATTAGGAACTGTTACTTACAGTAGTATTATTAAGGAATGTTAACTACCACAGGGGTTTAGGCTGATGGAACTTTAGACTGACCCCAAATTGAATCTTTTATATTCCAGGTAAAAGAAAATCTGCTTTCGTGTAAGATGCTGTTGCATTGCAAACGGGATGAACTTCGGAAACTGTGGATTGAAGGAATTGAACATAAGCACGTCTTGAACCTGCTGGATGAAATTGAGAACATCAAGCAAGTGCCTCAAAAACTGGAACAGTGCATGGCCAATAAGCACTATCTCAGTGCCACTGACATGCTGGTAAGAGAACAGCCTATGCTGAGGGTTGTTTCTGCCAAGATTATAAAAAAGACTCTTCTTGTTCTCTCAGTCTTGTAAGGCGTGTAGCACACTACAGAACTGTGCCCTTGGGATTCGCAAGGCCTTGCAAGTGAAGTTCTCTGCTACACTTCATGTTTGAAGTGGCAGGTGATTGTTATTTACATGTTACTTTTGGAACAGTGAAAAGGCATAGTGTATAATGGAAAGGAAGCAGTACTTAAATTGTTTTGGATTTTAAGAATAGGTATTTTTAAGCTTCAGAGGAAGATAATGAATCCTATTTTTATTTTGTTTTGGATTTGATTTGTTTTATTTTTTAGGAATTGAACTCAGAGATTTGACTATTCCAGGCACGTGCTCTCCCACTGAACTATACCCTTACTCTTTTTTTTTTCGAAAATTTTATTTTGAGACTGTGTCCTACTAAATTACCTGGGATCTCCTGAAATGTTCGATCCTCTGTCTCAGTCTCCTAAGTAGCTAGGATCACAGGCATGTGTCACCAGGCCCAGGATCAATCTCATTTTAAATAATGAAATCTTCATAGCTCTGAATTTTTGAACATTGGTTGACTTGGTGGTCAGCAAATTATGTGAAAATATTTTAATCTAGTGCTCTTTTTTTCCCCCTTTCAATTAATAACAAAGAAAGTAAGTCTTACACTAGAGGCAACTTTATTAAGCAAGAATACACTGCAACCTAGTCTTTCGCTTCCATTGAATTTTGCTACTTTTTGAAACAATGAAAGTTCTTAGGCAGTTGCAGTTGATGGTGAGGATGAATAACAATAAAAATACAGATTTTGCACTCTAATAATCGTCATTTCCCCAAAGCCTGTGGCTCTTAAAGAGGGTTACTCTGGCTTGCTGCCTGTTCCACTCACATACATACTCACTCTCATCTCATACAAAGTTGGCAGCGGACCACAGGAGCTCTCAGCAATAGGATGACTGTATTTGAATTGTTTTCTTTTCCACAAGAGGTAAAAAAGTCCTTTATCTTTTTTTCTACAAATTAGATTGGCTGTAACACTATGAAAAACATTGAAAGGAATTGGTATGAACACAAAGTAAACGTACCAAGTATCTCTGAGTCATTCCAACTTCCAAGAAGAATTTTGCTAAAGGTCTTTCATGAGCTATTTTAAGGAAAATTGATAACCAAAGTGTGGGAACTGCCATGGTATTCCATCATTTATTGAAACCTGGTTAAGAATGGATGGAACAGTTAGTTTTTACAGTGGAAGGTAAATAATGGTCTCATGATAATGACTGAAGGATTGGTTGCTTCTGTCATCTTATTCAAAGCAATATCTTCTTTAATAATAACTATATGTTTAACAGAAAAATATTATGTTTCCTTCTTAGGGTTGCATTATACTTATTTGGGCTAAATTATCAAGATTCAGAAATCAGGATAGAGAAGCTTCTGTATGTATATATTTGTATACCTTATATACATCTATTTGAATTGCAGTTTTTGGCAGTGGGTCTACTTTCCAGTAAATGGCACATATTAAAGTAGATTTTCAGAATTTGTTTTGGTATTATGTTCATTTTAGGAGTTCTGATTTTTGGTTTATACTTTTATTACTTAATAATGAGTTCTGTTTCCTTTTTAAAAGTTTGGCTTATTTTTCTGTAGGGAGGACTTCATTATATGGGAAATTAAGTGGAGGAAGAGCTTTGGGTGTTGAAAGAACAGGGATATAGACTGTAGTCCCTTCCAGTTTGGCAAAAGAAAAAAAAAATTCTTTGTTTTTTAAAACAGAATATTACTTTGCAAAAGAAAATGGTTTTATTTTTCCTAACAAAAAGTCTGAGATTTAAATAAAGCCAATTTCAGTACTATAATCATCTGTTTGATCTAAAATCGTGCAGTTGGATAGTGAGAACTGCAGTGGTGAGGAAGAATAGTTTCCTCCAGAATAGAATATGAGAAATATTTCCAATAAATTTTGTTCCTTTTGTTATTTTATTTGTAGTTTATATATTACTCATGCTAATCCTTTGTGTGTTAGAAGGATTACAAATATCCAAGTTGGTAGTGTATCTTTTCACTTTGCTTATGATGTCTTTTATTATAAACATTGTTTAATTTTAATGCCGTTAAATTTCTCAGTCTTACTTGTTTGTATCACTTAATTTTAAGGACATTTATTTTGCCCTGTGTCTTACAGAGAAACTCCTATATTTTCTTTTTTAATCTATCAAAAGTCCATGTTCATGTAGGATATGAACTAAGGATCTAATTTTATTTTTCTCCTTTGTAGCCAGGTGGCTTGGATTGTTTACTGAAATCTTTTTGCTATTGATTTATAATGCCAGTTGTCACATACTAAATTTTCATCTATGCATGAATCTGTTTCAGTGTTTAGTTAGTCTGTACCTGTGAACTAGATGTTTTGCTATAATTTTGTAAAATAACTTAGTAGGTAAATATATGCCTTCATTTCACTATTCAAAATTATCTTTGCTGTTCTTGATCCTTTTTTCTTCCACAAAAAGTTCAATAGGATTTCTGTGTTTGCACTATTGAGTCTTTTATCAGTGAATAGGATATGCCATTCATTTATTAAAACCTTCATTTATGTCTTCTAATAATGCTTAGTAATAGATTTCTTAGAGGTGTTACATATATTGTTAGATTTAATCTATGCTGTGCGTTTTTTGAGGCTTTTGGAAAATAATAACTCTTTATTAATTATAGTTACTAGTTATTTGTTGACATGTAAGTAAGTATATGATAGATCTATCTGTTAAAATTTACTGTGTAATTCCCTGAACTGATTTCCCATTCCTGTCTGCTTGGAAAATACAGACATATTCTGTAAGACTTGGCTCAAACTTCCTCAATTCTCTGAATGTTTCAATTACGTAGACTTTTCTTCTTCTGCTTTGTGTTCTTATAAGCTGCATGTATTTCATTATGACATGATTGCTTTTGTTTGTGTGGTAGATTCTTAAGGATGGGGTAGTGCTTTTCTTTTTCTGCTTTATACTTGTAAGTGTAGAACATAGTCAGAATTTACAAATCACTACCCCAAAGTAGAAACTAAATGAAAGACTTTAATATTGGAACACATACACATACACACACACACACACACACACACACACACACACACACACACTTATTTATTTTGCAGGCGCTCAGGTCCATTTTTTTTGTTAGTTTTATTTTTTTATGACAAGCTTCTCTTGTTTCTAAACTTTCTCTTTTGTAGCATTTAAAATGAACAAGAGTAAGTATTACATAGTTAATATGTGAACACCTGCTTGTACCGTTTTAAATAGATGATATTGTTAGCCTAGTTAATTTTCACAACAGCTCTACAGGTTTCTGAGATCATTGCCATTTTACAGATGAGATAATTGTTTCACTTGATCTGGGGAATTGGCGTATCCCCAAATAAGCAATGGTTTATATATCTCAATTACCAAAGATTTCATGGAGGTGAGACTCAAAGTGTATTGTAAGAGGTTGCAAATATTCTTCCACTTGGTCTTTTGTTTATGAGTGAAGAGTAAGTTCTGTAATTGCTCTTTCATTGGACTTATATAAAACATAATCCCATTTCTTTTCCCCATGATTACTCATTATTAGGAGTAAGGTCTACTTAAGGAATTTCAGAGGTGCAGATGGAAAGCTTTGCTAAATAACATCAGAAGAAAGTAAAAGCAAAACAGTCTAGCTTTTCAAAACCCCATGATTTTCTTGAATTTGTGAGAAGGTTTTCCACTTTCATTTTAAGGCAGGTGCAGATGCAGATATGTAGTAATTTGATCTGTGCTTGGTATAGGTTAATATATCCAGGGTAAATAAATCAGTGGTGACCCCTGAAGCTCCTGCTTCACCATCAGACTGGTCCAGTAACTAAGGCTAGACTTGTTGGTGGGATCCTTATTTCTTCTTTTGATATGATAACCCAAGTATTGTATAAAATAATTAAATCGTCATGGCAGGAATGTCTGCAAATAAACTTGGCCTTTTGTTTCCTTGTTCAAGGTAAACAGCTGCTATTGGCTTATGAAAAGCTAAAAGTGATTCAACAAGAAGCCTATATCCGTCACATTGAAGTCAGAGACTTGATTAATATTGTAGCCTGTAGTTTTGTGATATGTATGGTTTAAATTAGACCTTTGCAGTCATTGTGCCGGGTTGATGCAAGCACATTAATGACATAATTTCTGGTTACTGCATCACATTTCTGCAGTCTGTCCTTTATATTCTACTCACATTAATTGAAGTAATTTTGCCAGTGAAGCGTGTTTCAAACCTCTGCATTTAAATTGAAATTTTAATTCCCTTATTGTCTTGAAAAGACGGCTGAAGATGCCTTGTTACAGGTTTCATTATCACTCAAAACACTCCAGCTGCTGGTTCTAATGTACAATGACTGATTAATTCTGGGAAGAATTATTAATATAAGAATAGCAGCTCTTTCCCAGTGGTATGAGCTAACAAGAAAGGTATTTCATGATAGTTAATATTTTTATAAACTTTTTTCCAAGGAAAATTTGTGTGTAGAAGTCTGCATCTTACTAAAATTGCACAAAGAGCTTTGAAAACCACTTACACAAGTTCTGATTTATCAGCCCATGGAAGTCAATTCATAATTGCATTCAATCACTGGAAACCGAGCCAGTGTGAGTAGTTTCAAAGCACTTTAGCTGACAGACACAAGACTTGTGACTAAAATAATTTTTTTCATTTCTAAGCCTCACAGTATAGAGATTTTCAGTGTGTCTTAATCATTTTGCCTTTGTTTATATGTCTTTACAAAAAAGAATCCATAGCTGTGTAGTCAGTAAAAATTATTGTGATAATTATAATAATAATATATTTATGTAGTTGCCTTCTTCACAGAGGATCTCTAAATGTTTTCCTGAGAAAGTGGTATGAGGGAATTATTTCATTTACACTATGAAAATATGATCAGATCTTGGATATAGAAAACAAAGCAACTATTATTTATTGAATAGTTTTTTTTGAATCTTGTAATAAAAGTATGTTTGTAATATTGTCAGTTGAAAAGATCCTTTGCACTTGTGGAGTAATGTTGAAAGTTGTGAATGTCAGCACGCATCTCAATTTGTTTAAATAGATCTGTGCTTGAAATCCAGTTTTGACTGTTCTTACTACTAGATGACTAATTGTTAGTCATTTGTTTTTGCTGAAAATTGGAGTTGAGAAAAATATATGCTACCAAAGTTTCTTGAGAAAAAATGTTAAACTATGTGCATAAAATAATTGCAGGATATCTAGATTTTTGAAATGTTATTATTTGGTTATTTTAGTGGTACTATCAAAAGGGTATAGTGATTGTTCCTGTGTTATAATCTTAAAAACTATTCTATAGGCAGACTTATTTTTAATTAATAAAGGTATTGAAATCCTACTAAGTTAAGCATTTTTTACTCCTTTCTACTTGGCCCAATGTGGACATTACCTGAGTGCATGACTAGCCAATCTCTTTTAGTTTAAAAAATATTATTATTATACATAATTATGAGGTTGTGACATATGTATACAAAGTGGGTCATTAAATCAGGATAGGTTACATTTCCACATGCTTGCACACTTTTAGATTTTTGCTTAGCTAGATAGTGTACACTAATATATACGAGTTATACTGTGATTTTTCAGTGCATGCATATAATGTGTGCTGATCCAATGAAGGTAATAAGCATTTCTGTCTTCCTGTCATTAGTTTGTGCTTTGAACTTTTGAACTCTTCTAGATACTCATAAAACATAGAACAAGCTACTCTGAATTCTATTGTACTATAGAATAAGATCTTACTACTTTTATCTAGTAGTATTTGGTACCTTTGTGCAGACACCTTCTGTCTCTCACCTGCCATTTTCCAGTAATCATGGTTCTATATTCAGATCAACTTTTTGATACCCACATATGAGAGAATCGATGATATATATATTTTTTCTTTTATTGTTTATTGGTATATTTTAGATATACCACATTAGATTTAGATATTCTCACATTCAGCAGTGAGAATATGTACCTACATGTGCCGTATCTGCCCTTTTGTGAGGGCATTGTCCAAAATATCATTTTATTCTTTAATGGAAAAAGCTGTTAATATTCAAATTAAGAAATCACATTTTTAAAAAACCTACATGTAAGCCTCTGGAAACATTCAAGCAGCTGCTAGAGGGCGGGAAAACCACAGACAGCCCGTTTTCCTCAGATTATTCCACAGCAAAGTGCATTCTATCCTGCTGCTACAATTCATAGAGTTTTTCATCGAATGGTTTCTTGAGATGCGAGGTACAGGGCGCTAGGTACGCGGCCGCAGCCCCTTCCTGGCCCAGGCCAGTGAAAGGGCCGCGCCTGCCCTGCTGACTGCTTGCTCTCACAACTCGTCCTTGTCCAGGTGGCCCAGGTCCGTGTGTTTCAGGTTGAGGTTGTCCTCCACTAGCAGGTTGCTGTTCTTGCCCTCCCAGTGCTCCTGCATAGCAGTGGCTGGAAAGGGACCACCCAAGGATGCTGTGGAGCCGGGTCTGAAAGACAGCTAGCTCCGGGAGGAACTTGTTAATCCCCTGCTCGCTGAAGGAGCCCTTGAATATCGTGAACTTCATTTGCGCACATTGATTTCAGCCATGGCCGGGTAGCTTCATTATATTTACCTGCTTACCCATAGATGTGCAGTAGGTTCGTTCCATGTCTTAGCTGTTGTGATTATTGCAGCAATACATATGAGTATAGAGGTGTTTCTCAGACATGCTGACATCATTGTCTTGGGTATATACCGAGAAGTATGCTAACTACTGGGTCATATAGTAGATTTTGTTTTTAATAGTCAGGGCTGTACTGTGCCGCTCTGGCTGGCTACACTCTTGGGCTCCAGTGATCCTGCCTTTGCCTGAGGAGTGAGTGTTGGCACTACAGGACAACACCACTAGGCCTGGCTTATTTTTTGATTTTTGAGGAAATTTCACATTGTTCTCCACATTGACTATTCGACTTTATATTACCACCAGTTACCAGCGATTGTTACTATTTGTCTTTTTGATAATAGCTATTTTTTTTTTTTTTTTTTTGAGACAGGGTCTTGCTTTGTAGTTCAGGCTGGCCCTAAGCTCAGCCTCAAACTCCCATCACAGCAATCCTCCTGCCTCTGCCTCCCAAGTGCTGGGATCACAGGCGTGAGCCACCACTCCAGGCACTGTGGTATATGGTACTGGTTGCTGCTGGGCATGAGTCTCCACACTTAGTATTGTATGTGGTTACCGGGGATTGAACCCGGGCCCTTGCGCTTGCAAGACAGGCGCCGGAACCAATGAGCTAAATCCCCAGCCCGATAATAGCTGTTTTAACGTGGGTAAAATAATATTTCATTATGGTTTTGACATGTAATTCTTTGATTAATACTGATATTTAGCACTTTTTCATAAATCTGTTGGTTATATGAATTTACTTTTTGCTCCCTTCCTCTTCCCTTCTTCCTTCGTTATTGGAGGGGTGATAATTTCAGGATTCAACCCAGAGCTGTATAATGCTAAGCAAGTGCTCCACCACTGTGCTGTATTTCCAGCTCCTGAATTTCTTTTGGGAACTGTGTATTCATTAATTATTGCATTTTCTAGACTGGGAGTGGTGACTCACACCTGTAATCCTAGCACTTGGGAGGCAGAGGCAGGAGGATTGCTGTGAGTTTGAGGTCTGCCTGGGCTACATAGTGAGTTCAGGGCCACCCTGAACTACAAAGAAAGACCATGTTTCAGAATACTAAAAAAAAAAAAAAAAAAAAAAAAAAAAAAAAAAAAAAAAAAAAAAAGACCACCAAATATTGCATATTTAAAAACTGCATTATTGCCTTTTTGTTACTGAATTTTGTTTTTATATTCTAGATGTTAGTTGTCACATGCATTGTTTGCAGACACCCCCTCCAATACTCTGTAATGTTTGTTTATTGTGCTTTAGGGGTATTATCCAAACAATTATTGCCTATACTGATGTTTTGGGGTATTTCCCCTGTGTTCTGTTAGTAGTTTTACAGTTTCAGGTTTTACATTTAGGTCTTTGATCCATTTTTATTTGCATAGGGTGATAGATAAAATTGAAATTTCAGTCTTCTGCCTGTGATATCCAGTTTTTCTAGCACCATTATTCAAGAGGCTGTCCTCCAATGCGTGTTTTGACATTTTGTTGAGAATCAGTTGGTGGTAAACACATGAGGCTATCTCTGGACACACTGTTCTGTTTAATTGGCCAGCATGCCCATTTGGATGTCCAGTGTCACACTGCACTGATTGTTGTAACTTGATAGTATATTTTGAAGTTGGGTATTTTCAGTCCTTCAACTTTGTTCTTTTCCTCAAGATGGCTTTTGCTATTTGGAATCTTTTGTACTTTTAGGATTTTCTTTTTTTAGTTCATCAGAAAATGACATTGATATTTTGGGGGGGGGAATTGCATTTAATTTGTAAATAGTTTTGGGTGGAATGGACATTTTACTAGTGTTAATTCTTCCATACCATGAACACGAGAGTTGTTTTCAACTTATCTCATCAGAGTTTTATAGTTTTCATTATTGAGATTTTTCTAAATTTATTTATGCACCTTTCTTTTTTTTTGGTAACAATTGTGAGTGAAATTTCTTCCTCAGAAGTATCATTCTAGTATATAAAATATTACTGATTTTTGTTTGTTGGCTTTTGTTTTTATCCTGGAACTGAACTTGTTTATCAATTCTGATATTCTTTTGGTAGATCCTTTAAATTTTTCAATGTAAAATCAAGTGATATGCAGAAATTTGACTTTCTTCTTTCCCCCTTGTATGCCTTTTGTTTCTTTTCCCAGTTTCTCTTGCTGACATGTCTAGCACTATGCTAAATAAGAGCAGGTGAGAGTGGATATCTTTGTTTTGTTTCGAATGCTGTATTCATAATGATATTACTTGTGTTTTCTTTTCTTTTTCCTACTCCTCTTGTTCTTTTTTAAAAAGTAGCCTTCATTATGTTGTGATATGTTCCTCCTATGTCTTATTTAGTTAGATCTCCTTACCTCTGGGGATTGAACTGAGGATTGAACTCAGGACCTTGCCCTAGGGAGGCAAGCTCAGTGTTACTGAGCTAAATCCCCATCCCTATTCAGAGTTTTGATCCTGTCAAGTGCTTTTGTTGATGAGATCTGTCACATTTATTGATTGGTATATGTTGAACTATCCTTGTATCCCTGGGATAAATCTCAGTTGATAATGATTAATGGTTTTTTGATGTACTGTTGAATTTGACTTCCTAGTGTTGATGTGATACTGATCTGTAGTTTTCCTTTTAAAATTTATGTTGTGTCTTTGCCTGGTTTAAGTATCAGGATAATACTGGCCTCATAGTACGAATTTGGAAAGATTCCCTTGCAGTTTTTTGGAATAGTTTGGCAGATCCTGTGGTGTAGGAGACCTGCAACATCTTTCCTTAAGCCCAGTGGTGGGGCGAAAGCTCTCGGTGGAGTGGAGCTGGTAGTTAGGGCAGCACATGCTGTTGGGCTTAGTTTTGAGGCAGAGGAGATAATAATTGAGGAGTGATACATTTATGCTCAGAGACAACAGTGCTGTGACTTATCCACTGCTTCCACTTTATAGTCAGGTGAATGGTCAGTATTCTCAACTCTGTGTCGTATTTTGGAGATTTGGCATGCATAAATTTCATGTCCTGTGTCATTAATTATGTAAAGGGTTTGTTTGTGTGAGACATGCTGATTTTATAATTTTAATAGCATAGGTGTGATACTAACAAGTGAATTGAATTTATTTTCCCTTTCCTAGGGCATAGAAAGGGTGATTATGCGTGCACTGAATCACGCATCACTGAATGATTAATGTACAAGTAAGAAAAAAGTGGTCAAAACATATATTCCTTTAACCTAGCTGTAGATTTCAGAGATTGAATAGATTTCTTTCTTTCTCATTATTCTGGGAATGGTACTGAGATGAAAACAGTGTGGATATCAGGAACTAGGATATCTAGTGAGTTCATTGGACTTTACGTGAAAGAGGTTCAGTGTTTCTGCAAACCTGTTCCATTTTTCAATATAGATTTCTGCATAATATGATAAGAATATACCAGTGAGCAATAATGTAATAACCATTGTGAAAGCCCATCTGTTTCTAGTATAGAATATCAATTTGTAAGACTAAGATCAATATTCTTTAGTAGTAATTTATCAGAAAAGAATATGGGACATAGTTTGAAGACAAACCAGTGATTGGGTATTTGGTGTGATGTTCCATTTTTTATCTCTTTGGTTATTGGTGTACATTATCTATGAAGATAACCTTACCCTTAAAGGAGTGAACATGGTAATTGGAGAGACAATAATTTCACATGTCTTGGCAAGTACAGTGAAGAAGTATGCAATAAGAAAAGCTGGGAGTGGTGACGCAGGGCTATAATCCCAGCACTAGGGAGGCTGTGACAGGAGGAACTCATTGCTGTGCATTCCAGGATAGCCAGGACTACACTATGAACCTGTCTAAAAAAATAAATACCCCCCCCCCCAAAAAAAAAGGAAAAAATTGAGAGGAAAAACACCAACACAAAACAATAAACTCCACTGGGGTTAGGAGTATGCTAGATTTTGATAGGCTGGTCAGCTTTAGCTGTAGCTGCTTCTGTTTGCATTTGAAACCCCTTTCATTCCCTTGAACATCTACATATGATCTGTATAAAAAGAAGTAGGAAAAGTTGAAAATAAAGTTATTAAATGGGCAAAGTTGGTTTTTGTGTCCCAAATTAATTATACTTGTGACAGCTTTTTCTCGTATAGAATAAAAGTACAAAACATTATAATAACTTTTCATACTACTCAAAGCCTTTTATTTACACTTGATTTTTCAGGATGAGATTTCTAAAAAGCGAGCTGTTTGATAAAGTACCTAGACATTATATTATTTTTCCTTTCCTTTTAAAATCTGCTATGTATTTGCCTCTTTTATATTAAAGTAATAGAAATTCTATTTTATTTTATTTTATTTTATTTTATATATAAGGCTTATGAATTTTCATTCATTTTGGTGTGCCATAGGGCACTGATTTCTAAAGTGTACTTGAGAGGATCTTTCAAGAATTTTAAAGCCTAAGTCACATCCCAGACTGATTAAATCCAAATCTCTGGGGGTGGGCCACTGACTTCCATAAAATTTGACATTCTCCAGGTGAATTCAGTATGAAAAAAAATTGCAAACAGTTGAGGTAGGGTTTATCTTGAGCTGTGGAATGAACCACTGTCCTTGTCTTCAGTTTACATCAGCTCTAAGTAGTTAGAACCAACCGAGTATTTTCAAGACATAAGTCATGTGATATTCATGCATATGTAGAAAGAGTGTTTGAAAGTGCTTTGCTGTCATCCTCTACTGTAACTTGGAATAAAGCTGATGAATACTTGTTTTGAATTTTATAGCCTATTTGATCAAAATGATTTTATTTTAATATTGAATTTGATAATTCTACAGGTTTGGACTGATTTACCACTCTTTAGAGCTGTCGTCTTGATCTGATTTTGTGCATCTGTACTTTGTCCTCACTTGACTTATTGCATGACTTAAATCAGTTGCAATTGGGATACATTTATTAACTTAAAAGTGGTAGCTATGTACACTTGATAAAGTGGAAATAAGATTGATGTAAATGCAAAAAATTCTTACCAGTACAGAGCTTAGAAAAGTAAATCTCTTTGTCTCTCAGCCTTTTAATATTCTTATTTGTATGAAGATATACAAATACTCCACTACTTTATTTAATGATTGTGAGAATGCAAGTAAAATATTGTAAGGAAAGAGAACATTGTAAAATATATAGCAGTATGTGCATTGCAAATGGTTGGACATCATCATTAGCATCACCGTCAGCCAGTGGCAGGTAAAAAGAAAAGGTAGGAATCTTAGACTTGCCTATATTAAGCAGCATTTCTATTTTGGAGCTAGCTTCACTAATGTAGAAATGTTATTTAATGAGATGAACCAAGTATATGCGTTTACCCACTGGAGGTAACATCCAAGTACATAATTAGAAGTTCTCAGGTAGGGTAATAATATCCAAGTCATTTGTATTTGTATTTCATAGGTGGGGTAATAATATCCAAGTCATTTGTGTTTGTATATCATATTTATGGTTTCAGCTTCACGTACAGACAGGTTTTTGATTGGTCAGCCTTGCAAGATGGGAATCAGATTTGTATAGAGACAGTGATGACAACCCAGGTTTTTGACAGGAGCATTCTTTCTCAGCTTGATGATATTCTGAGTATGCTGTTCAGTGGCTTTTGCTTAGCTTGACAAAACAGGAGGAACTTGTTGATGAAGTCATTTTTTTTCTGAGATTCATCTTGATACTAGTTACTTGTTGCCTGACTCAAAATGAAAAAAAAAAAAAAAGCTATATTCTTTCATATTCCTTTTTGGAAGTTTAAGAGTTCGTGTTAGTAAAGAGCTGTGTAAGTGCTGACCATTTCTGATGGCTTTAAGGCTCTTGCCATATTTGGGTGAAATTGTCTTAATTCAAGTGTGTGCTTAAAGTGGTTCCATAGAGTCTTCCTTTGCATTTGTTAGGAAAGAAGTTGTTCTATAACTTTTTCACATCCCAGAATAGAAAATAAGATGATATGGTACGTAACTTGGGGACTATTGTTAAAACAAATGTCTTCTATTGGTCTCTTAGATTTTTAGAGAAGAAATCTAGATTTTCATGCTTTTTCAAAAAGCACAGTTGTGGGGGCCGGGGAGTTAGCTCAGTGGTTCCGGCGCCTGTCTTGCAAGCACAAGGGCACGGGTTCGATTCCCCGGTAACCACATAACAATGCTGGGTGTGGAGACCCACACCCAGCAGCAACCAGTACCACATACCACAGTGCCGGGCGTGGTGGCTCACGCCTGTAATCCCAGCACTCGGGAGGCAGAGACAGGAGGATTGTGATGTGAGTTTGAGGCTGAGCTCAGGGCCAGCCTGAACCACAAAGCGAGACCCTGTCTCAAAAAACTTAAAAAAAAAAAAAAAAAAAAGCACAGTTGTGAACTGGGAGATGAAGGGATTGTGAGGTTTAGAATAAGGAGGGATTTTGTTTCTGAGCTTTTCTGTACTCAACTTACAATTCTTGTATTTCTAATAAGTTGTTAGGCATAATTTAATTTCATTAGGAAAGTATTTAGAAGCAGAATTATTAAAAAGACTTTTAGAATAAATAAGGTTCTTTATTTGACATTGTGCCTGAGAACCTCTAATTATTTACGTAACTTTGTATTTGAAATTCTGCTTGTAGAATTTAATGTTAAAGAAAGAATTAAGGTTTTTAATTACAGTGTGTTCAAAATATATTTGCAAATATATATACACACATTACAGTAAGATTTATAAAAGTGAAAAGCATCAATGACCTAAGTATTGTGAATGTAAGTTATTTGTTTATATTCACATTGTGGATTAGTATGAAAACATTAGTTATATTTTTATGGATGGACAGGTGTTCCCAAGGTATTGCCAAATGGAAAAATACCTGGTTTAAAAATAATCATATTTGCAAAAACTGAGTTGAGAGTTGACTGAAGGGAATAGGTTAAACATTATATATTACTATACCCGTTGAGTGAGGTTATGTGTCACTTAAGTTTTCTTGGTTTAGTGTGGATTACTTTTGGAATTTGGAAGAAAAATAAAGCTTAAGAACAAAACAGTGACATGTGAAATCAGACTATGGCAAGGTTGGCTGGAGAAGTAGGCGTGACCTGTTACATGATCCTGGACACATGCGCAGAGCAGTCCCAAAGCCCTGCACATGGACTTATTGCATGAAGTCTAGAAGGTTGGCGTAGACCTGATATCAGCCTGAGACTTGCCTCTCATAACCCATATCTAGAAGTTCTCCTTGGTTTCCTTAAGATTTAGACAGCATAAAAGCAGAGGCAAGCAGTAAAGAACTTTCTGTCATATAGCCTGATAGCCCATGCTGCATTTCTCAGATGCAGTGTATACTTTTAGTTTTGCTTTTACTCTCTTTTTCTCTTTTACTAGGCTCAAGTTAGCTGGGCAAAACCAGTTTCACTCGAGTTTTCACTTTTACTTACTCTCTCTAGTTTCACTTTTTATTCTCGAATAAACTGTCATTGCCCAGCATAGTCTAATTCTTTGTTCCAGAGGAAAAGACCTGGAATCTTAACTCCAGAGGATGAGGCAAGCAACTCAGAGCCCACTAACATTAAGCTGGTGAGACATTTTTAAAAGCGGGGTCCCCCAAAACAATAGCATTGTTGGCCTCACATTTATGAAACTAAGGTGGAAGTTTGCATCAACCTTTAAAGATCTCATAGAATAGAAAGTTCTTACATTTTATCTTTCTGATACTGTGAATTTTGGGCTAATGGATTATTTTATAAGATCTAGAGGGGAAAAAAAAACAAAGAAAAAGGTTTTTCCTTTAATAAAATATAGAAATTATTTGTGGTAGATTGCCTGATGTTTCATAAAAAAAATTTAAAAAGTCAAGTTCCAAAGGAAGCTTAAGAATAGCAGAGTAAAATGGAAATGCTTTTAGAGACAAGTCTTTTTATGGTAGTAATAGGGTGAGATCTTTGATGAAGCTAAAAGTCTCATTTGATATCTTTTGAATTGTATTGTCTACAATAGATTTGAAGATACTTTAGAGAAGAAATCTATAAGTAAAATGTGCTTTCTTTGACAACATTTTATCTTACAGGCCCCCCTCCCTCATTCACTTATCAATAACCTCATCTCATTTGCTTTCTCCTGTGAATTCCATTATCTCTCAGGCAGTCTATTGCATTAAGCCTTTAGTACCTAATACTGCCTCATTTACATGACACATGCTTGACCTCAGCCCTTCTCCTCTCTTTGTTAATGCACCAACAAGCACTGATATTTCTCTGGAGCATTATCATTAGGCTGTTAGCTCAACTAATAACAGCTGTTCATTTGAGCAGATGAAGTTTTATTAAATGAAAACATACAGTGACCCTGGCTGGAATGAAGGGACAATGGTGGTAGACAGCATCCTGTTTTTAAAGGTGGGTGCGTGCTGAATCTGCATGATATGTGGTTCCGTTGGGTTTCTTCAGCAAGATGGGTCTGATCAATATTCTACTATCAGACTGCTTTAAGAATGGGCATTTTTGATTGCCTGATTTGATTGCTGTTGATTAGCATATAGGCTGAGTAAGGGAGCAAGAGTTATTTTTGCTCCAGGCACTTGGCCTTGCCCAGTGTTGTAGCTATCTTGGGAAGCTGGTTTTACTAGACTGTCAATAAACCCGGGGCCTTCAGACAGTGGCAAGGCTGAGCCACAGGGAGCCAGAACATTTTCTTAGTCTTTTTCAGTGAAGTTGGGATCAGAGATCATTTCTATAAATCCCCCAAGACTTCCCAAATCTTTGATTAAAGCTCTGAGCCATGAATGGTTTCCCGTTATTCTTCCTTATATTTCCCACACTTCTCCTGTCCTAGTTACTTTTTTCTCCTTGCTGAGCCAAAATATCCAACACTCAAAGTTGAAGGGGAAGAAGTTTATTTAGCTGACAGTTTGCAGAGGTTTCAGTCTATATTTGGCTGACTCCAAGGCATAGATGGCAAACAGGCATCACAGAAAAGAAACATTGTGGCACACACAAGGTAGTAAAGGAAAAAAAGGACCTTAAGTGCATCTTTCTTGTCCTTTTATGATAATCAGACTACAGGGGTAAGGGTGGTGTCAGAGCAGTCACTCTCATGTAGTGGTTTAGTAATCACACGGCCTTAATCTTAGCATCACATATTTCAGATTTAGCTACCTTCAGAAAAGGCTGCGTGAGGCTTCGGGATGACATCTAGATCCAAACCATAACCCCTTCAAACAAAATTTTTTCATGAAAATCTTTAAGTGGTAGCTGTTGTCAGCTTGTAGAGTTAAGTGGATGATATTATTGACTTTATATTTAATCGGGATTTTTGTGAACATGTATTCAATGGCTTGCACTTTTCTGCTATTATATTCTAGTAATAGAGTTATTTCTAATATATCTAATGTAGTTAAATATACATGGTTATATGAAGGTCATATTGTTCTACAAAAATCCTATAATGTCCCACATACAGTAAAGCTTTCAGGTTTGCTTCTAAAATTGTTTATCGTCCTAAAATAACGTAGAGAAGATTCTCAAGAAATGAATTTACTTAGAAATAAATGGGATTATAATCTGGGATGTGTATGCTGTGACAAGTCATAGGGACATCCAAAAGTCCAAGGGCACCCTGAGCTGTTAAAGGTAAATGAGGAAAGTTAGATAAATTGTTTTAAAATAATTATCTTTGGCTATAAGGATCAATAGCAAGGGTGGCATCTGTTCAAGTTTAAACAGGCAGTTGGTTGGGTAGGTGTTCTTGTAGAATTCTTTGTGTAAAATTGTGGTGGACTTTGTGCAAATTGTGCCTCTGAGAGTCTTTAATAATTTATATTTTAGGCACACTTACCTAAAATAAACATTTATTTCTCCTAATTCCATTTGATTAGAGTTTGATGTAAGTGACTTCATTTTGATTCTGACAACTTTCACAAATTGACCTATATGAAATGGGCAGTATTTGATCCTTTTTGAACTGTAAAAGAAGTATTTTCATCTAATTGAAATTAATACATGAAAGGTACTGTATTTTTTAAAAGCAGTATTCAGTTTGTTTTACTAGTCCTCTCCGACAAAGATCAAAATTTGTGCAAATAAGGTGTTGAAAAATAGAAATCTTTGACAGAGAGAGAGAGAGAGAGACAGAGAGAGAATGATCTAGGGTTTTTGGTTCATCTGTGATAAACATCTGCCTGCTTGCACAGCAGTAGATCTGGATTATAGATGTTCCTCATGCAATGGCTGAGTTCATTTCCTTAGACTAGGTTGTTAAATGAACTGATCACTAAATGAGAAACTGTATACAGTATATACATTACCGAATTCAGAACAATGAAATCATCAAAGAAAACTCCAACTTGATGACTTTGCTTTTATTTGCATAACTCTTAAATATAGTATGATAATACATAAGAGCATAAAGCTATGTTACTGTACAACACAATCAGCAAAAATTACAGTGCTATGTAAATAAGGCATATTATACAAAAAAGACAATGAGGCTCTGTAAACAAGATGCACAGAACTATACAAAAAACCCACAGGTACAAGTAGTCATTGAACAATGAGGAGTATCTGTGTTCTACATTCAGAGAGAATTTTAGAAGCTTCTCATCCCTATCTGGAATTCTGAGCTTGAAGGTGGACACTTGGTGATGGCTGTTTGGGAGAAGCAGGTCTAAGCTTCCAGGCCACGATGGCAAACTTTTTAGTGTTTTCATTGATACAACCCACTGTGGCATACAGGCTGTGGGTTTGCAACCACTGCTGTAGAGATTGCCTTCCAGAATTTTAGGGCAGCAATTGTGTAACCTAAGTAAGTATAGAGTGTCAGTGTGTAATTCTTCTGTTGTATTCTTATTTAGATGAAGCTATTTAAAAATGTTTCACTTGTGTATCTATCATCCATCTATCTATCTATCTATCTATCTATCTATCATCTGTCTATTTATCATCTGTCTGTCTGTCTATCTATCTATCTATCTATCTGTCTGTCTCATCTATCTATCTATGTGTACTTGTAGAGAGGGGGAAAATACCAATTCTTTGGAGTAGCCTAATTTTATATCTTTTTACTGCATCTGTAAGTAGGGCTATGACAACATTTTTAGAATAGTTATTGTTGTCTTACTAGAAAAATGACTCCTTTAGGGAGGCTTACTGACCTATTGCAAAGTGTTAAAGCATTTTGGAACCATATGATTATCAGAAAGCTGAAGGAAATATTTGTTTTGGACTCAACAATAGCAGTATATTTGCTTCCTTGGAGAATAGTGGTGCCAAAATAAGCATTTTCACTAGCTAGCAGATGGTTTAGTTATCGGGCAGAATTTTTGTTTATTTATAATTTTTTCTTTTCCTTTGGCTTAACACTTAGTTCATTTTAGAAATATTTTCTAATGTCATTTACCTTTGTGTGTTTCACCTTGTTCAAAATTTTTTAAAAATAAATTTCTTATTGCATTTTTTCAAAGAAGCAACAGCTGAGAATGGCCAATTTCAGTATTCCTTCAAAATGTTCCTACTGATTTATGTTAGAGCATGAAGTTAGATCATTTTACATAAACGCTTGAGTAAGACTGGCCAAACACAAACACTTACCTGTTAAATAGTGATTTCCTGTACCTTACACTAAAATGAAATTGAGGAACAAATTGAAAAGTTATATGTAATTCCTAATCAAGATTTTCCTTTATCATAGACTGATACTTCAACTCATGGCAAAAAAATTTTTTTTTTTTTTTAGGTTTTTTTTTTTGAGACTGGCTCTCGCTTTGTAGTTCAGGCTGGCCCTGAACTCAGCCTCAAACTGACATTACAGCAATCCTCCTGCCTCTGCCTCCCGAGTGCTGGGATGACAGGCATGAGCCACCACGCCCGGTACTGTGGTATGTGGTACTGGCTGGTGCTGGACATGAGTCTCCACACCCAGTATGGTATGTGGTTACCGGGAATCTAACCCACATCCTTGCACTTGTAAGACAGGCACTGGAACCACTGAGCTAACTCCCCGGCCTGCAAAAAGTTTTTTGAGAGTCCAGGGTTTAGCTTAGTGGTGTCGCACCTCTTGTATTAGCACAATGTTTGGATCCCGCATCCCAAACAGAGAGACAGACAAAAACTTCTTTGAATTCTTGATTATATACATTTTTAACTACATGTTTGATTTGGTTTTTGGGTGATAAAAACATTTTAATAATTTTCTTATATACATAAGTTTTTACTAACAAAACATGTTGTCCTATTTAATATTGTATGTTAAAATATCTTAGAGTTTGTGTATTTTTGAAATGCTAAAGGAAATATTTAATTTCAATTCTAAACCAGACTTATCTCTGTGAGTAGTTTCCAACTGTGTTAACTAAAACATTAATATTCTATTAGGAAGTAACAGTAGTGTCCTTTTTTTTCTGAAAAATTTGTTGAATATATGTGTAAGAAAAATTCTTAGTATACTTACTTGTCTTCTATCAGTATATATCACTGCTATGGCATATGTGATAATTTTAGTAGTTCATATTAGAGATCGTAGTGTTTGTTCTGTGAATAGATGTATTACCAGTTCACTATATTCTGTGTTGTCCATTTCATTCTATAATTTCAATATATATTTGTAACAGTCAGTGTTGCCTGTCACACTTAAAACCTGATTTTGATAATTTATGATAGCAGTTAACTTGTTGAGGCCATTTTGTTGGTGTCTACTTTAGTCCAATTGCATCTCTTAAATTTCTCCTATTTGATCAATGTATCTTTAAAAAGTATAGTTAACTTGGAAAACTCAGTTTTATGGTTTAGATCTTGAATGTCTCCCACAGGTCCATCTACCAGGGGCATGGTTGGCAGCCAGTGACATTAGAGGGACGTGTTAGAATCTCTGGGGAGGGAAGTCCTAGCAGAAGGAAGCTAGGCTACTGCGGGCATACCTGTGGAGGGGAGAGTGGGATCCCAGAAGCTCTCTTTCATTTCCCAGCCATTTGGAGGTAAGCAGACCTCCTCTGTCACATGCTTGTGCCACCGTACACTCACTGTGTTGTCACAGGTCCAAAGCAACAGTACTAACCAACCATGAGCTGAAGTCCTTGAAACTGTCAGCCAAAGTAAGGTATTAGTACTTACAAGTTGTTACTTCCAGTATTTTATACCAGCAATGGAGAACTAACTCATCCAATGAAATAATTTATAAAATAACCATTTCTTATACATTAAAAATCTTGTTTTATCCTTAAATAGATTTCTAACTATAGAATAACTACTATTTTTCTAGTAAATCCCACATACTTGGAAATACTTCGTGAATAGTTGGGAACCAGACACCACAGTGCAGCAGAAGTGACCATCGGTGATGGTCTCTTAAGTGCACTGTGATTTTACCAAATTTTCTTTTATGTGTAAACTTTATGGCAGAGGATCTTTAAAATCTGTACAGAAAACTATGAGGTTCTTAAACTAATGTTTTGGAGATCTGATGTTGCATTGATAAGTTTGTTTTTTGGTGGTGCTGGTACTGGGGATTGAACTTGGGCTTCTGTGTTCCCGTGGTAGAAGTGGTACCCTTTGAGCTAAATCTCTGGCCCTGATAAGTATCTTCTTCAAGTTGGTTTGAGTACCACTTAGTAGGTTAGGTGAAGGCAAATAATGACATTGCCAACTTCCATTATTTTAGTTTTATAAATAGGCTTAATAAATGAAGGACAGAAAGTAAATCATTATTTTTGTATGGAAATGAGAAACTATTCTCTGTGGTAAGTTTTTCAAACTTGGAAGTTTTAAGCCTACTTGATTAAATGCATGTTAATTGTGCTTGTGTTTTGGTTCAAGGAAACAAATTGAGAAATTTTGTCATTTAAATGATTGATGAAGTAAAGGATAGTTACTGAAAATGCCACATTAAAACATACATATCTTCTCTGAGGTTTCTTTATCTGTCTGTAGAGTAAATAGATACTGTGAAAATAATTAAATGGGTACTTAATTGTGCTAAGCCCTGTGTTAAGGGTTTTATTTGGATTTTTTTTTTTTTTTTTTTTTTTAGGTTTTTTTTTTGAGACAGGGTCTCGCTTTGTGGTTCAGGCTGGCCCTAC